>RJWM01001603.1:27788-150566 GCA_004363535.1 Dasyprocta punctata | reverse complement strand
GAAAATTATGACTAGAAGGAAAGGTCCCCAGCTTCATCGAGTATATCTACAAAAATGCTACAGCTACTATAGTATGAACAAAGCAAAGATTCCATTTTTGTTACTTCTATTCAGCATTGTTCTGAAAGTCCTTGCAAATAAAGTAAGAAAATAAATAAAAGTAGTAAGTACATTATTGTTTTATATTCCTGTCTAAATTAATTATACCATATATGCATCAAAATGTATATATACATTATATATGTATATATAGCATATATTTTAATTATACTATATATGTCTGCATATGCATATATACACATTATCTTTATTCAGAGTTCACATAGTTTTGTTGATAGAACACCCTGAGTGATCTGCAAAAGAAATATGAAGACTTTTAAGGAAATTCAACCAAATCATTGGTACAAGTACCACTACACAAAATATCAAATGGATTTCTGTAAATTGTCCACAGAAAAATTGGAAATGAAGTTTAAAAGCATCATGTAAAATAGCATAATTTTTAGGACTGTGATGGATATAAATCAATAAATTTAACTCCTGCAAGGTTTCTACCCTTAAAACTATAAAACATGGTTATTAACAATTGAAAAGAAATGGTAACATATTTATAGATTAGGAGGCTTAATTTTGTTAAGATATCAATTCTCAATGGAGAAGATTAGAGAATGCAGATAAAACTATTTTTTAAATTAGTATAATAAAAAAGATAGTTTAAGGATAATTGGGTTCTACTTGGAAAAAATTTGGATTCTTAACTCTAAATGTACATAAAAATGTATTTCATAACTAGCTAAATAAAAAATGAAAAAGACAGATTCACAAATATATATTAAACTGTTACAGATAACTAAGAAAGTGGCCCAAATTTATTTTAAAATGTACAAAGTTTGTAAGTAGGCAAACTACAGGAGAAATAGAAATAATCAAATGGAATAAACATTCTCCTCTCTCTGTTAATTATGAGAACGCAAATTAAGATAGCAGGGAAACACTCATTTTTCGTCATCTTGTAAGTTAAACATAAATGGATAATACCAAATATCTTGGTCATTTGAGTTGCTATAACACATTAACATAAACTGAGTAATTCGTAAACAACACAATTGTATCACTCATAGTTCTGGAAAGTTGGGGAGTCTGAGATAAGAGCCTAAAGAGAGTTAGTGTCTGAAAAAAACTTGTCCTTTGCTTACAAAAGGGTAATTCGTTATTTCATCCTGAGATGGTGGAAGAGAGACATGCTAGGAATTTCCCTCTAACCTCCACCCTCATGGGTCTAATCACTTCCTTAAAGGTTCACATCCCAACGCCATCACATTGTTGACTGACTTTCCATGTATCAATTTGTAGAGATGTAAACATTTAAATCAGCATCTAGTGTTAATGAGGGTGTGGCTGAATAAACTGATACAGCATTTTTGGAAAGGTATCTGGCAATCACCATTTGAAGGGCATACACTTCAAACCAGTAACTTTCATTCTGAGTGTCTCAGAAAAAAGCATTTACACGTGTGTGAAAACAAATTACATGTCTAAAGATGCTCAATCAGTGTAGTATAATGATACAGAAGAACACTTATCATAGGAGGATAATGTGTTTACTAAGATGCTGTAGATACAATAAATTCATTAGAAATATATTTATTAGCATTAAAAATACTGTTCAGAGCATATGAATTGAACGTTTCCTAAGGATGTTGAATATGCCGCTAAGGAACTAAAATACATAACCTTCCTACACTTAACTGCAGAACCGAATTGTTGAAATTTACTCTGGGTGAGATTAGCCCTTCAGTAAGTAGACTGAACTGCAACAAGGGGGAACATGACCCTGGATGTTCTATCACGAATACATTCATTGTGAGTAGTGGGCACAGGCACATGACACGTTTTACTTCTTTTTATTCCCTGCATCCTTTAGTCCCCTATCAACCTGCCAAAAATCTATGTCCCTAACTCCTATTGTCTACTTTTTATTTTGCTTTTCAAGTTATTTATACTTTCAGTTTCTCATGTAAGAGAAACCATACAATTTTTAAGCTTGCGTGTCTGATTTATTTCACTTAACATTATGGTCTCAAGGTGCATCTATTTTCCTACAAATGACTCTGGTTTATCTTTTTTGTGGCAGAATAATTCTCCATTGTGTATAAGTACCACATTGTTGATGCACGCACCGGCACTGCAGTAATTTAACTATCATGAATTGCGAGGTTACACGGACATGCATATATCACTGTAATATGATGACTTTAACTCCTGTGGGAAAATACCTAGATGGGGGATATAGTGGAGCCTCAGTACGTGAATTTAATTTGCTTTAGGATTTTGGAAAAGATGGCCACATCTGTGTTTACATGAGAAAGATGACCTTAGTCATGTGTGTCACTTGATACAGAGTTTGGAAACAAAAGCAAAATTTTGCCAAACTTTTGTTTGCAAATCAGATTGATTGCATGCAAAAGCATTCATGTACTGATGTACCACTGTACCTTTGTTGAGGGAAATAATTATTTTAACTTTTTAAAGGAATCTCCATACTAATTTCTGTAGTGGTTGTACTAGTTTACATTCCCACCAACAATGTAGAAAGGGTTCCTTTGTTCCCAAAGTCTTCTAAGTATTCATTATTATTTGATATCTTGGTGATGGCCATTCTCTCAGGAGTAGATAGAATCTCAACAGTGTTTCAATTTGCATTTCTCTGGGATAATGAACAGTTTATTACACGTTTATTGGTTATTTGATCCACTTCTTCTAAGAAATGTCTATTCATTTCAATTGTTCAGTTTTTTGATTGGGTCTTTTATTCAGGGGAGGGTAATTTTTAAAAATTCTTTGTGTATTATAGATATTATTCTTTTGTTTGTGGTGTGATGGATAAAAACTTTTTACCGTCTTGTTAGTTGTCTCTTTTCACTGTTGATTGTTTCTTTTGTGGTGTAGTTGCCTTTGCCCATGTCTATGACTTTTTATCTACCTCATCTTCAAACAAGTTAAGTGTTTCTGTTTTAATATTTAGACCTTTGAAGCATTTTGATGTTAGTTTATTACATAGTGAGAGAGATGGGTCTAGCATCAGTCTTCCACATATGGATAGCCAGGTGTCCCAGCACTTTTTGCTAAAAAGGCTTTCTTTCAGCTTGTCTTTGACTCATTTATCAAAGATCAGGCAAATAAATGTGGCTGGCATTGTTTCTGTATCCTCTATTCTACTCCACTGGTCTCATGTCTGTTTTTGGTGCTGGTATCATGGTGTTTTTATCTCTGTGGTTTTGTAATATAACTTGAAATCTGAGACTGTGAGAACTCTCGCTTTGCTCTTGTTACCCAGGATTGTTTTTGCTGTTTGGGTCTTTTCTGGTTCCATGTGAATTTTAGGATTTTTTTTTCTATTTTTGTGAGTAATGGTGTTGGTATTTTGATTGGGGTTTTGGAATTGTAGTAAATGTATATATTATTTTTGAAAAGTGGGCATTTTGACAATGTTAGTTCTGCCTATTCATGGACAGCGAATGCCTTTCCATCTTTTTAATGCCCTTCTTCTATCTCCTTTTCAAGAATACTATAGTCATCATTGCAGGGGTCTTTCTCTTCCTTGGCTAGGTTAATTCCTAGGAAATTCAATTTTTGTAGCTGTTATTATAAATGGAATTGTTTTCTTAATTTTTTCTTGGGGGTGTCATTAATGGTGTACATGGATGCTAATGATTTTTGTGTGTTGATTAAATATTTTATATATTGCTGACTTCTTTGGTTATTAATTCTAGGAGTCTTTTGATGGAATTTTTGCAGTCTTCTATGTAAAAGATCATATCATCTATAAATAGTGATAATTTGACTTCTTCCTTTCCCACATGTATCCTCAGGATGCATGGATGATTCAGTGTATGAAAATCAATAAATACAATTCATCAAATAAACAGAAGCAAGGGAAAAATTAGATGATTATCTCAATCGACATAGCCTTTGATAAAATCCAACATCTATTCATGATAAAAACCCTGAAAAAAGTAAGTATAGAGGGACCCTATCTTTATCTGACAAAATCCATTTATACCAACCCACTGTCAAAATAATATTAAATGTGGAAAAACTAAAAACTTTCCCTTGAAAATCAGGAATCAGACAAGGATGTCCATTATTCCCACTCCTGTTCAATAAAGCACTTGAAACATTAGCCATAGCTATCAGGCAAGAGAAAGAAATAAAAGTGATACATATAGAAAAGACAATATATTTCTGATGCTTAAGTTATCAAGTCTGTGGTACCTTGCTACAGTGATCTAATACAATTTGTCATGTTTTATGTCTCTATGATGTCTCATGTTTGGTTTGCATCTTTCTTTTCTCTGTCTGTGTAATTACTTTGGAAATATTCACCACCATCTCACTTAATCCAAGTGACTAAGGAATAAGAAAACTTCCAAATACAATCCAGTATATCTAGGGAATCAGAGGGAGATGACAAAGAGAAATAGTAAGAAAACATGATCTTTTAAAAAAAGTTTATCAGGACATGTCTGAGACAGAAATGTATACATTTATTGAGGGGAGTTGGTACATGTGCATGACATATCTTCATTCTTTTTGTGTTTCCTTTTCCTCCATCCACATCTCTCAATTCCTTTCCATTTGCAAAATATCTGTCTTCTTTCTTTTGTTTTTCTCTTTATTTATATTTTGGATTTCTCATATAAGAGACGACTTTATGGATAATTTTGCTCTATAATGTTACTTGTGTATCACATTAGATCATTTGGACAATAAAGCTCCAAAATACTTATTGCCTTAATTTTAGTTCTTTGAAAAGGAACTCTAACGCTAGGATATCCATGTGAGTCATTAATCTGAGGACTGTTCAAAGGAAGTACACAAAAGGAAAAGGAAAAACTCAGAAGAGAGACAAGCCACCAAAGTTGTGGTAATTTGTAGATTACTATTTAGATTAATTTGTAGATTACTTTTCAGGCCAGTGAGAACTGTGAGGAATGTGGTAAAATATTTCTAACAATTGTCTCATTGAGTGTTGAGGAAACTAAGAGATTTTCCCACTCCCTCCTATCATTCTTTGACAATTGTCCATGAAAGGATGAAAACTATAGCATTCTGCAACCACAGTGGTCCTGATCTCACTTCTTTATAAGCTGGAGAAAGACAGGCAGAGAACCAGAAAGATGTTGTCATTTGACAGAGATGGCTGTCGGCTTGGGCAATACGTTCCAGGCAAGTGAATCCAGTGTAATGTGGAGTGGAACATCAGAAAGAGTCGGATTAGTGATATGACTATGATGTTATATGAAAATATTTACAGACATGTGAGATCTTCAGAGATAGTGTGGGCACACACAACTTCAAAAGATCCTTGCTTATAGGTTAAAAAAAAAATGCCAGGTGTGGTGGCGCACGCCTTTAATCCCAGCACTCGGGAGGCTGAGGTAGGTGGAGCGTTGTGAGTTCAAGGCAGGCTTGGGCTACAAGGCGAGCACAAGGTTGGCCTGAGCTACACAGTGCGACCCTGCCTCAAAAAAACTATGGCCGGGAGTTTGGCTCAGTGGCTTAAGTGCCTGTCTGGCAGGCACAAGATTGTGAGTTTGATCCCTGGTGCTGCAAAAAACAAACAAACAAACAAACAAACAAAAAAACAGAAAAACAGTATTTGAGGGACAAAGTCTTATTCACATATAAAATTTTATATTCAAAAGTAAGAACTAATGTCTCTGAAAATAAAAAAAATAAACTAACTTAAAGATCCTGCCTGCACTCATAAATGAGTCTTATTTCCTAGAGTGAACGAAAAGTATATGCAGTCACTCATTTGAAACATTTCCTTTTTAAATAAACATAAGTAATGATGAAGTCTTAGACTCAGTTTTGGCAAAAGAAATTTCAATAGAATTGTGTTAATTTAAGAAACTCACAACCTAAGAGCAAAATGAGGTACAAACACAGACAACCATACGACTTACAGTGTGGTAACTATTATAATTGATGTGTATGAAAAGCCAGCCACAAATCAGAGATTTTTCATCCTGGCTGTTGGGGCATTAGGAATCAAGGAGTTGGAACAAGGAGTTTCCCCTGAACTCTAACTTTAGAACTTAATGATGATTAGCTGGACAAAATGGAGGTGGATGAAGTAGACTATTTCAGAACTGTAGTCAGTATAAGTAAATGAGACCAAGAATATAAGTACATAGTAGTCCAAGAGGCTACAATTCAGGGATTTGGTGCTTATTCTTAGGCAATGGGAAACCATGAAGCTTTTGATCAGGATAGGCTTTAGATCTGTAGTATTAGTAAATGTGTTCTGACTGTAGTGGAACTTGACTTTAGGAATGAGGAGATAAAAGTGTGGAGATTATTCTTGCAACTATTTTAATAATGCAGAACTATTCTGTCTTGAACTACAGTGATCTATGTCACTGAGGAAAGGAAGTTTGCAAATTTGTAATCGATAAAACTCAATGACTGGAAGTACTTGGGCCTAGAGGGAAGGGAAGAGGGGGAGAAGGAGAGTGGGTGAAGGAGAAAAAAAGATTCTCAGATTTAGGGATATTAGCCAATTGCTGAAATAGACATTACGGAAGTACGCTTGTCAGATTGTGGGTAGCGATGATGGGTTTAG
Organism: Dasyprocta punctata; assembly: GCA_004363535.1. Taxonomy (NCBI): domain Eukaryota; kingdom Metazoa; phylum Chordata; class Mammalia; order Rodentia; family Dasyproctidae; genus Dasyprocta; species Dasyprocta punctata. The sequence continues at coordinate 143,935 of RJWM01001603.1, read as the reverse complement.
GTTTGGCCATATTGAGTTGCATTCATTGTAGAAATAGTGAAATCTTTCCATGTCTTATTTATGAATGTAAAAAAAAGAAAAGACCATGGAGAATTTGGAGTCAATTTTCAAAAGCTTTCAGGCTTTGGAGGAAAGTCCTGTGTCCTCTCTGGCAGGTAAAATAACATCTATGTTAAACCCTATAAAATTTCAACATGGCCATTTTGATCAACAAAAAAATAGCAATTTCATATGGTTCATCAAGTAGTTTGCTAGTTTGGGTACAAAACTTACAAAAGACCTTGTTTAGATTTCACTGAAGTGATAAGGATTATTGGTAAATGTTGAAAATAATGTTTTGAGAAAAATAAAATGTGACCGAATTTATCATACTGAAATACTTACCTTATACAAGTTAAATTTCAGGTCCCACCCACCACTTCCTTAGGACAGGTCAGTGGTGCCAATGAAGACATTAGACAACTCTGACCTAGAAGGTAAATGGTGATGATCAGGAGGACTTGTTAGGACTCAACTCCTAAGAACTCTAATGAAAAAACTGGATGGTAACATCCTTATTTCTCCTCAAACTCCTACAGTGTTCCTCAGAAGTTACCACGTTGAGTAGCAATTCCTGGATGTTTAAAAAATGGAAAAGCCTGAAATAATCACCCCTGAAAACATCATTTACCTGAAGAAATTTTTTGTGTGTGTTAGTGAAAAGGAGTAAAAATTTGGGGACCTCGGAAATAGAAAGAAAAAAATAAAGGAAAAAATGATATTTTTCCTTGGTAACTGATGCTAGGAACATTTTCTTATGATAAGTTCAATTCTGCCATCAGTATATTATAGTCAAAATAAAGCTTTGGCTGATTTATACATTTCTCTTCTAACCTGCTCCTGCTATTTGGAACTGAGATTCTCCTAGTTTGAAATTATTCCTATGTTTCAGATTTATACTGACATTAGTATAAACTAAATGAAGAAAAATGAAAATGTATTCATGCAGCTGTTTCAGCATATCACCTTTAATCTTCCTGCACTTTAAAATATGTTTTTCTCAGAGAGGAAGAGAGAGATAGATCTATTTTTGCTCTGTGTGAATATAAAAGTAATTCGTTACCATGGTGATTTCTTTTCCATCCTGTGTTTTGCAAACATAGCGTTTGCTGCATGTTTCAGATAGCCACTCTCACTGTTGTACATGTATGTGCCGTGCTCCACTGACCACATTGCGTCAAGCAAAGATCTAGTGTCACACTTGACTGAGATTTTTTTTGATGCTCATATCAATATAAACCACTTGACAGAGCCAGAGAAGGGACATTTCAGATTTCTGAGGTCCAACACTAAAGTTTAGTGTTCCAATTTCCATGTCTTTCTTTACAAAAGAATCATAGATTATTTTAACCTTAGTAACCTAAAACGTCAATCTGCATGAGGATGTTTTTCTATGAATCTTGTTTATAAAATTTTAAAATCTAGCAAATTTTCAATCGTTTTGTAAAGAAACAAATATCAGGCTAATTATTTTTCTACTTAAGGAAGGTATAGTAAAAGAATTAAATAGAGTTTGGAGTATCAATCTTTAGGCTCCAAGAGATTCAATAAACAAACAATTAAGGAAAATTGTCTCAAATATATGTCAGGTTAGAGAAGACGGAGGAAAAAGAGATATGATTAGAGAAATAAACAAGCCCAAATTTTGAGAATATTTTATCTGTGGGCTGGTGGTAGGAGATGGAGTAGTGGGGCAGTCAGAAGACAGAGGTAGAAGTGAACCATTTACAGGAACAGCGGTGGACATGGAACATTTTGCAGTATTTTATTTAGAATATTAGTTAAGACAATAAACCAACATTATAGGTCAAGGTCTATCATCAGTTATTTATTTATTGTATAATCTGCTCTTGCATGAGACAAAAGACTTGCATTCACAGATTGTTCATATACAAAGTAACTGTTGAATATGTAGTCTTTTTGAACAGAAAAAGAATAATATGAAGACTTGATAAGTTGAAATAGATAATATGTAAAAATAAAAAGGTAGCTGTTTACACAGAAATCTGCACTAGCTGCACAGAGACTAAGTTTGTTGCAGCTTGAAGATGATCAAAACTCCTTTCGCTTCAGTGATTCAGAGACCCACATTAGAAATACTGAAGAATAGGCTGAGTTTAGAGAGACACAGAGAAGAGGGAGAAACCCACACGGAAGGAAGCGTGCACATAAAGAAAACTGTTCAATAAAATAGGAAGTTGGACAAGATGCTGTGAGCTGGAATTGAAGCTAAAATAGATTTCTTATCTTTTACTCTGACTTGAAACCCTACTCCCTCTGAGATCCTACTTAATCTGGACAAGGATCACAGAACTCCTGTACTCAATGGTTTGGATGAGTGACGATTTTAAGATGGCCTCTGACATCCATTCAGAGGCAGAAAATAAAGTTAGAGTAGAACCTCATGAAAGATAAAGGCCCGTGTTTGACAGCGTGCAGAGGGAGATAAAGGGAGCTGGAATGTGGTCTGCATTAGGCACCATCACCATGATCATATTTTGATGGTTCAAGGGATGCCAGTTTCTAATAAAATTCACCAGTGCACTGTTTGCTAGGAGAAATGTGGGCCACATGAGGCTGTGAGCTTTGCTGTCAGTACTTTCCTAAGTAGACAGTCAGAGTCCTGAGTATTATCTTCAATGGATAGAGAGGAGCAAAAGGTGAACACTATGGCAGTTTCCCATATATCACACATCTGAATCTTAATAGTAACCTAATGACATAGGTACAATTGATTCCATTTCATGGGTGAAGTAAGACTCAGGGTCAGGGTAAAGAAACTTGCCCAAAATGAAGTAACAAGTGAACAGGAAGATACAACATTTGAATTCATATCAATAATCTATATGTTCTATATTCATGTACAGATCAGAGTAGTTCAGCTGAAACTAGGAAATATGGAAACAGTGCCTTTTAGGTACTCAGAAGCTTCTGGGGCATTTGCTTTGAGAAAAGAAATGACACAGTGAAGCCCTCAGCAAATAATTTGGGGTAAAATTCAAGCCAGAATGTATGTAATTCACAAGAAAAGCCATTTTGCAGTTAAAAACCATTAAAAATGAACTTGTAGTTTATGCATATTTCATCATTGTTTGGTTTGCTATTGCTAATGACCAAGCATTCCGAGTTTACTTGCCTAACACACGTTATTTATGACGGCATACACATCTGCATGGTGCCTGGGCCAGGCTGGCTGTGTTTCAAACAAAGGCTGCTGGAGAAATCCGCTCCTCGGTGACCTCTGCTGGCTGCCTGGGATGGATGACTGTGCTCCATGTGTTCTCATGTTACTTGAATCGATAACTTAGACATGTGATGGGCATGGTCCAAAACAACGTGAAGAAACCAAAGGCCTCTTAAAACTTGATCATTATCATCAAAAGTGACCACTAAGTAAATTCTGAGTAAGTTCTGAACTTATAGGTCCTATGCAAAAGGTTATTTGCAGCTAAACCCACTTATTATAACAGAATAAAAATAGTAAAGTCTAATCTTTCCTCCTGGGCATTGATTTTCTTATCTACAAAACACATAGTTTAATTAATCCCCATGGTCTTTTTTAACTCTCTAGGCTTCTCCAATCTTAATATTGTAAATCGTAGGTGTAGATGGGTGTAACTAAGTGAAAGTTCTACTTTAATGTACTGTCTATAGCAAAGTGTTGGAGAAATAGAAAAACTGTATAACTTTCAAGAAAAACAGAGATATACTAAAATTTTAGTTTTGATTGGAAAACGTGAATTTTACTCTTCCTAGGCTACTTAGGACTAATACTTTTGAGACACGTGTAACTAATACATATTTAATATCCCCTTTATAGGAAGGGAAACATGAGTGGAATGTCATTACTGTCAAGCTCAGCAGTTCAAAAAATCTGTTTTAGCAAATGTGAATATAACTTTTGAGCAGTACTTGAAACAGTGAAACATTGAGAAAGTACATGTGGGCAACCACAAATGAGGCTGTGCATAGCTCTGTAGCTCCACCTTCTTCCAGACCCTCTTCTTGACAACAAGCCTACCACTTCCAGGGATTTTCTGGCATGGGAATGAGGTAGACATCTCAGGAAGGAAGCCAAGTGCAGGAGCCAGGGGACAGAAGGGTGGCAGTGTGCCATTGCTTCATCAAACTGCAGTGACAGGAAGGGTGAAAATAATGTCTATCACCCACTCGCTCTTGTTCAGCTATATAGTTCCTCTACTGTCCTTCCCTTATTTTCTTCCGTCTTCTGTTTTGTGCTTACTTTGTAGATAATGTGCCATCTCATTTAGAGTTTCACAAATGGATATTTTGTGCACAGAAGATCTTGCATGTTACCTATATCGCTTAGCTTTCTGTGCTTATCATGTCCTTCAAGATTTAACTCATATTGGCTTATGTTCACTACATTATAAGGCAAACCCAGCATCATTTAGTTTAACTTCAGGTGGCAGTAATTCCATACAGACACTAACCTGAGCTAGGTATAAACCGATCAAAAAGTACTAAGTCGAGAGATTCCTCTTCTAGGTTTGCATATTTCAGCAGCATAAAGTCTTGAAATAACAGCTTTCTGTAAGCTCTGGAGACTTACATGTGTTGATGGGACTATCTTCTTTGAATTTAAATGCATCATTGCCAATACTACTTTCTGCTCCTCATCATCCCAACACTACTTTTCAAAGCAGGGTGGTAATGGTCACTTTGCTTTTGTGATTTTTAATAAACATCATTACTTCTGATATAGATGAATCTGACACCTCAGATGCAGACAAATGAGTCAAGAATGTTCTCTTGGATGAAGTCTCCATGGCAAGGACGGTGGGACAGCACTGCAGAAGCCATCTCAGTTTTGCTAAGCGTATATCTTGCTGATGATTGGGGAAGAAGATTCAGGAAATGCATTTTAAATCATTCTAAGGAGAGAGCTGGAAGGCAGGCACATGGACTATATTTGGTAAGCAGCAGAGACCCAACAATGATTTTTGCATAGAAACATTTTCATCTTTACCATTTTGAAATTTTATGAATGAGATGGTATTATTAGGGTGATATAGTGAGAAAATAGACAACTCAGGAGAAAAATTATTGCTGGTTTTTTTTTTAGGCATGAAGTGTACAATAAATACAGATTTGAACCAGATTCTTACTGGGAGACTCTTTAACTTACTGCTTTAGTGACTTGAGAAACATCCTATGGGTTAAAAAACTTATTGTTCTTGGTTGTAACCCTCAAAAAGTTGATAATAAATTAAAGAATTAGAGAGATCTAGTCCACTAATACATAAGAAAAACATGCTTTGATCTTTTCTGTACAATACTAAACTTGACTTCATAGGAGTAGGGGATATATATGCATATGTTTGTGTGATAAAGACATAAATGGCTGTCAGAGTTCCTCAAAGCAGTCATACCAATATTAAGATTGAAACTCGCTTTCCATTTGAACTACACACCACCTAATGTCACAACCTGCAGTTCAATATGTTACCTTCTCCATTCAACTTGAAGTCAGACTCAGTCTGATTTAAAATGACAGTCCACACCCAGTGTGTGTGTGGTCTGAATTTGGGTGAGGAGGGTACACAGGGATGGGTCTTTAGAAAGCTTTCACTTTCTGTCTCACCTCACATTTTTCTGTATTTTTCATTTTGATATGCCTGAATTGTTTTCATAGTAGTTCAATATCAAAAGAAACAAAATGTGTCATCCTAGGCTTTAGAGGTAGCCCTACTGCTTAGTAATGGCCTAAGTGAAGCTGCTCAAATTAAGTTGAGAGACTAAAGGTCTAAGCTGTTTCAGACTTCTGCTCTGATACTGTGAAACTCTTTGGAAGTGAATTGCAAGTGGGCTGGAGCTAAAGATAAGTATATTGAGCATGGCTTTTGAATCTTGGGTCTATTGCATCTCTTGCGAGATACCACTGCTAGGAGGAATCACTTTTAATAGTTCCCCAAAATTAGAGTGATGTCTGATCTGAATTAGAGATGCTTTATACCAAGTTTTGTTTTAGCATCCTAGAGTGTTGGCAAGTTGTTGTGTGGACAACAGACCCAAGAATCAAAGAGGAAATAAAGATAGGAGTATATTTGCTAGGTACAAGGAAAGGCTTTTTCTACTAAGTACTTACTTTTCCCCCCATTCCCTGTGTGATTTATGTTGATAAACTAATATTCATCAATACACGTTGCATAAGTGAAGAAACTCAAGCTCAGTAAAGTTGGGTAATTTATTTTAAAATTCACATAGTAAGTGATGGACTTGCATCTTCATCTCTAACTAAAGCCCTTGCTTTTTTCCATACTCCATGCTGTTCATTTGTCAGTCTGATGTGACTGTTTAACTCTGAGAAGACAAAGACAACAGGTGAGCATGACTCCCAGCAGCTCCCTTTGCTGCCAGAGCTCCACTTGGCCACATTATTCCTGAAGGCTGGGCTTCAGGATGATAAAGCAGTCCCAAAGTGGGAGTTGTATTTATTTATTTTTAATGAATTGGTGCAATGGCTCAGGCTGAGCAGTGGCTAAACATCCTGGTAGAGAGACACAGTAAGGGAGGACTAACGACAAAAAGTTCTCAATTTCTCTAAAATGTGATGCATTAAAGTTCGATGTAGTTCTGGGTTGGCAGCCCAGGGTGGATGTTGTTTTCCTGTGGAGTTTTTATTATGATTACTCTGTGTCTGTTCATCCTCCTTCTGGCTTTGCATGCTCACAGCTCTCTTGATTCATAAATAACTGTCTTGTGGAATTTAAAATGAAGAGAATAACTAGCAGAAAAATGTCATACGAATTAATACAACTGCAGATGTTCTATTAGCAAAGCCGGAGTGTTGAATTTGTTATGTGCAACAAGAAAAGGACACACACAGATGCAGCATTGGAGCAGCTATTCAGATTCTTCTGCACAACAAGAATGGCTAATGCTTCCCTCTGGATAACGTCCCTTCCACCCCAGCCCTCGCTGCGTGTGTCCTTCATGTCTGACAGACTTTACTTCCAGAAGAGCAAGGTCTCCACTACCGGGGCAAAGACTTGCACCAATTATTGTCCCACATGAATTAGTTGAAAGGGTTTTTCTCCTAAATTACTTGGAAAATTACTTCCATTTACTCTTTGGTAAGACTAGTCCTGTCCTTTAACAGAGAGGATCTCATCCAACTAACCATTACTGAGTTTTTAAGGCCGTTTCGAAAATGTCATTGTGGCATCCCTTCCAGCCTATTTCAGCACCAGAATAATATTATTTTGAACTTTGGTTGCATCTTCCTTCTTAAAGGTCAATGATTCCTATCAAATTTCAACAGGATTCAATATATGCAAAATGGAAAGGAGTGTGACAAAATAATCGATTGTCCCCATATTTACAACCTTACATGTGGTCAGCTCAGGTGGATTTCTAATGTTTCGCTTTCTATGAAGAGGTCTCTTGCTCACCTTAAATAAGAGGGTTCTCTTTAAGTAAAGCACATTAAGTGTTCTAATAAATCCTGCTGAAGGACTGAAACTGATAGGAATGTTATATGTTTAAGTTTCCAAACACTTAAAACAATGACTGTTATGTATATCAACTGCCTATGTACTACATATTTTACTTGCATTGTTTTATTGAATTCTTTATCACTAAAGCTATATGATCAGGCATGGTTCTCACCTTTTTATTGGTGCCTGGATTTAGACTATAATCCCTACTAGGGCCAAGATACTGTCCAACTTATTCAGTGTTATCTTCACAGGAGCAAACACCCGTCTTTCTTACAGCGTCAAATTAACCCTAACCTTCAGTGAATGTTAACCACTGAACTGAACTACCTACATGAAAAAAAAAATCAAAAACATTAAGTGATGCACTCAAGTCTCAAGGTCACCAAATTCAAGCTGATTCTGGTCCCTGTCTACACAGATCAGAACTGCGAGGAGCCCTTTGCACAAATCACTTGTTTCTCTCAGCACCTCTGGGAGTGGGTGCCACTGGTGACAGATTCAAGACCATGCATAGTCTCCTGCACACTCCCTCCCAGTTTACCAGTCTGGCTCTTCCTGGTGCTGAAGCATGAACTTTTTCTATGTCAGGCTGAAAAGTCATCTCAGAAACACTCGATGAGTGACTAATTCATTTATGGCAGGAAAGAGACTGGTGTAAGATTTTGTTTTCTGTGACTAAGGGATAAATGGCCTAAATGACAGGCAGTTTTCATGCTTTCTTCTCTCTGCCTTTGTCAGACACGAAGATGTGACAGTTTTTGACATTCATAGAGCTTGTCTGTGGTGGGTTAAGACTTCTGGTATGATGCAGCCAGGGAGAAAGGCAACCCGTGAGGAAAAGCTGCACGGATTTGGGTTCATGATAAAAGTTTATGGGAAAATCAAATGCCTAAGTCAAGCAGACTTCAGAGCAAGAGAATAATGAAGAATCAGGAAAAATGTGGAAGAGTAGGCTTTAAAATAAATATTAGTCAGTGGGGTTTTCTAACACTTCCAGAATAACAAGGTTTCCACTACCAGGGCAAAGACTTTAAATCCTTCTTTGATTTTTCCATCATAGGCTTTAAATTATCCAAGTCAGTGTATATAACACAGAACATTATGTCAGGAGCATGTATTGAGGGAAGCTCTCTCACATCATGGCCTTGGGAAGCAGAGAGTGAGTGAATACCCTGAATCCCAGTATCCCCTTGAAGGGCACACATCCGGGGACCTACCATCCTTCTCCTAGGCCCCATCTTTTAAAGATTTCCTTACCTCTCGACAGTATCATGGATTGAGAACTGAGCTTTCAATACATGGGTCTCTGAGGAACGTTCAGGATCTAACCACAGCACCCACAGCTGTTGTACAGATCGATCTAAAGAATACACTCTAGAAACGTTAAAGTACATCCACAAATGTGCACAGATGCCTAGGTAAATAAGAAGCATTAGTGTCATTATCATATAGCGAATCTCTTGTTTAATGAATATGCTATTCTCCCCAAAGAAAGAGTGTCAGGATCTTTGTGTAGAATTTATTTTGTGTACTGTAATATCCTTCAAAGCTATTTGTAACATCTTGCTATTTGCAAGGCCCTTTCAAAGACATCTCAATCACTGTACATGTTGATCGTGAATGGCACATTCTGCAATTCTTTCTTCATGGATGAGGGGACTGAGACTCAAGGAGGTAATTTATTGCACAGCCCTGGGCATAGGGAGGCATAAGAGGAGACAAATCTGTGTTATAAACAGATCTTTCCAGTTCCAGAGTCTATGATCTCTTTAGTTTACCATTCTGCCTCTTGTGAGGCTCCCTGAGCCATTGCAAGAAGACCAATCAATCTAGAAGGTACCGGAGACTGATCCATACCAGAACAGCCTACCTAGCAGGGCAGGTGTTTAGGACACTGCCTGACTTGGGGAACTCCCTTTTTTCTCCATTCCTGTTGCCGCTGTTCCCCTCTAGCTTCCTGTAGTTTTACAGTGCTAACTGCCTACGGGCCCTATGTGTGACCATGTGGGATAATGCACTGTATAAATGCTCTGACTGAATGACAGCTAAATGGAATGTAGTTTTTAATGTCCCACTCTGCTGAATTATTGCAATAATTTCATCACTGTCTATGCTGTGTGTGGTTGCTCTTGGAGGGCAGAAGATCAGCAGCTAATCAACTGTCCTCTGCCCTTGGGAGAGATTTGAGAAACACGCCATAGCAGGGAAAGAGGGAGCCACCCACTGAGAGCTCAGACTCCTTTTTAGTGTCGGACTTGGTATTCACATCCAGGCAGGCTCAGCTCTGCCAAGGAGAAAGGTCACAATACTCTGCAGTCTCTCAAATCATTCCATGGTAATACTCTTTATAGATCCTATTATTGTCAGTAGAAAACAATTTTGAGGCCTGTATGTGATTAGGGCAGATGGCCAGCTGGAGGCATTTGAAGAAAATATCTTTTTACATTTCCTTTTATTGAATTTGGAGAATTCCTGGTTTAATGCAAGGTTCCGTACTGCATTTCAATTCAGCAAAACTTGGAAGAAAATCTCTTTTAAGGCCACAGATGGATCTTGGTAATGCTTTGATTAAATAGTTGTTTGCAAGCAATATTTCCGGCACTCATCACCAGCCCTTCTCTAATGATGGTAATTTTCACCTTCGATTTCATTATTTTATGAAGGAAGACAGAAGGATAGAATAGAACACAATTTCATGAGTTTGCTATCCAATATGTAGAAAGAAAAAATACTTAGAGAAGAAGAATAAAATGGTACACTGCCGAGCTTTCTAGGCACAAGATTATTTTTTTAAATTTAAAACCAATGGTATAGAATTAATAAATTGTTTTTATGATTAAATCACCAATAATTTACTTCATTTATATCTGAAACATGTACATGCACAGGGCGTCTAGTGACAAGTCAGGATCTTCCCAGTGGTAGTGTGTTACTTGTCTCCTTATGAGAAGATGGTTCATGATTTATAGTTATGTCTCTGTAGTCATGTCTATGATTCTAAGCCTCACTTCTTCCCACCAACTCAGCTGCACACTCCTCAAAGGTAGGCATCATGTGTGAAGTTTCCACTGTAGTCCTCATGCTTTGAATGGAGCAGGTACGTAGCTCGCACGGGGGAGGTTGAAGAAAAGCAGAGGATTTCTTAGTGCCCATATGCTCTCATTTATAAAGTATGTGGCTCATATTCCAACCCAGCTATTTTCTTTTTTAAGCTATGGATAAGTGCCATATAAGGTTTTTAAAATGGAAAACAGAAAAAAATATGGAAAAGAGAGACTTTTCCTCCTATAAGTACCCGGAGGCAATCGGTCTAGATGATTTTTCTTCCCCTTTGCAATTGAGACTGACAGCTAATTACAAAAATTGGGTTCTTTTTCCTGGCACTTAGTTAGAATTCATTCCCAAGTTGCCCTCACAGTTTTTATACAGACATGATTGAATTGTAACTAGTGGAACATGAGCAGAAATTATATTTTTCATATCTAGGGCTGGCATGAACATCTCGCGCATGTTCTTCCATATTCACTTCCCATTTTTGCTGACTTTGGGAGACAGCAGGAAGAGTCATTACCAGCCTGGTGCCCTGAAGGAAGCAGACAGTCATCACTGACCTGCGCCACACTGTGGCACTACAGCTTCCTACGTAGATATGCATTTTCTACCATGTTGCATCATTACATGTGTGGGCATATTTGTTACCACAGCCTGACATCTCCAACTAATACTCCATGCAACTGTTGAGTCAGAATTTTACTTGAAGCTGAACACCAAGGAATCATTGGAATAAGACTTTCAGAAAATTGTTAAGCACATTATCCACAGAGAGAACCACAATACTGAAATAATATGGAAGATTATTCTGTTACTGTAGCAATTCTCAAAATGCTGTTCCATAAACTTCCAGATTAAAAACTGAGTGCGCTATTCAGCTTCAGGGCAAAATTAATGGTGGTGGTTGGAAAAGCAACATACCAGACTTCAGCAAGAAAAGAGATCTGGTTTCCAAATGAGTACATACATTTTCTGTCATTCTTTGTGGGAAAGGGAGAGATTTGGGAGTCTCAGAGTACCAGGGTGTCCCTTTGCAAGTGTGCATCAGGATATGTATGTGGATGGTCCAATCTTTAGGGTTTTTTTCATTATCTTTTCTTGTCATTGCTTTTGTTTTAAGCTCTCTTTTATTGTTTTCCCCCAAACAAATATGCCTAGGGCAGGAAGGTTTGCATACTGCAGGGCTAAAATCTTATTTAAAATATTTGGGACCAGAAGTGCTTTGGGTTTTAGATATTTTTAAAATTTGGAGTATTTGTGTATATACATATAATTAAATGTCTTGAAGTTGGGACCCAAATCTAAATATAAAGTTTACATGTCATAGACACCTTACACACATAGCCTGAAGGTTATTTTATGCAATATTTTTAGTGCAACTGTGTTTTGATTGTGACTCATCACAAAAAAGTAGTTGTGAATGTTTCCATGTGCTGTCGTGTTGGGGCTCAAAACAGTTTCAGATTTTGAAACATTTCAGATTTGGGGTTTTGAATTAAGAATTTTCAGCCTATACTTACTATGTCTAGCACAATCAGGATATAGGTTTTGAGCATGTATAATTTTTTTTCTTGTTTTGGAGGATTTGAAATTACTACAGTTAAGAGTTACTAGCTTATTTGCTTATGTTTTCCAAAAATGTCTCAAGGATTTTGCTTTCTAACTTTGTACTTTTAACCTATACAAAATTATAGTTTTTATCTGATGTAAAAACAATGATTCATTGTTGAATCTAGATTTATTTGACTAGTTATGAGATCTAGAGAGAATTTCAAACTCTCGCTTTTATCTCTGTACATAAAATTCTGATTAATGAGTCCTTTTCAGTGATCTCATTGTCTTTCTGTGTAACCTTGGCTTTCTTACATTTTAAATTGTGCCTTATTTCTTTCTTTATTTTTGTCTAGTACTGGGGATGGAACGCAGAAGTGTTTTACCTCTGAGCTGTATTACCCACTATTTTTATTTTTTTCTTTTTCTTTGTCAAGAGGGGGGTCAATTTTATTTTATTTTTTATTGTACTGGGGACTGAACTCAGGGCTTTGTACAAGCTAGGCAAGTGCTCTTCCACTGAGCTATAACCCCAAATCTTTTACTTGTAGTAATGAAATAAATGGTAGATATGGCAGCACCCTGCTCATGTATCCGCCCTGAGTAAATGGCCGGACTTGACTCCAGACAGCTGTCTGGAGATTGTTCATCAGCTTTTCTGCAAGTGTGTACTCCTTGCTCATGGTACACACATGTTGGTGACTTCATTTATCTATGATGTTTTCCTGATCTATGCAGAGATTTGAGTTTGCAACCCTGGGTTTACCTGTTAAACTGTGAGTCTGTGTTTGGTTTTCTAAATGCACAAGACTGAGAATCAACTAGTAAAAATCTATATATCTGTATATATATATATATATATATATATAGCCCATTATTCATATATTTGAAGTAGTTCAGCAGCAGAAGTAAAAAAAAATACTTAGTACCAATCTAGTGTTTGCAAGTGCATATAAGAATTCAAAATATGGTATTAGCAGAGTATTAAAAGTCAGGGCAGGGCTTAGTCCAGGAACATCTGGCATTGTATAAATGGGCTCTCAGGCCTGGGATGTACAGAGATGAAATCAAGATGTTGACCAGGTTGTTTTCTTACTGGGAGCTTTGGATTCTCTTCTAAATTCTTTCAGATTACTTGTGGGTATAGGATTGAAGACTGTACTTTTGCTAGCTCTCATCCCAGATCTGCTCAAAACTCTGAGAGGCTGCCCTCAGTTTCTTGACATGTGGCTTATTTGGCCACAATAGGGCAATTAATTTCTTCAAGACCACCAAGAGAGTGTTTGATGCTGCTACTTATGCCACCTCATTAGATCACAATCACCCAGAATGATCTTCCTCAGTCAACTGATTAGGAACTTTAATGATACGTGTAAAAATGTGCTTTTGCAATACATAGTAACATAATTCAAAATAACCTTACATACACTCAAGGTGAAGTGATTATGTAGGGAAGATACACCATGTGCTATGCATCTTGGGACCATCTTAGAATTCTATTTAACAAAGTACCTATCTCAGACCCAACGAAATTGCTCATAGTAGGAGTCAGATAACTTCAGGATAGGACTTGCTTGTTATAAAAACAAGTCATAGGATTAGAGAGTTAGAATTTCAGCCCACAACCTGAATTTCAGGGAGAGGTGAATAACTAGATTGAGCTTAATCACCAACTGTCAAAGATTTAATCAATCATACCTACATAATAAAACCTCACTACCAACAGCTCTTGGTGAACTTCCAGTCTAGTGGGCACATTGATAGGCTAAGAAGATCATGTGCCCAGAGAGTCCATAGAAGCTCCATCTCTTGCATTATGCATCTTTTACATTGTTTGGGCTTTGCAATAAAATCATAATAGTAATTGTGGTGATTTCTTTAGTTCTGAAATCATTTTAGTGAATTATCAGACTTGAACAGAAAATTATAGGTGCTCCAAATTTGAATCATTTGGGAAAATGTGTAGGTATCCTCAGACCCCATTTTCAACATTTATAGGGCTGAGTTCATAACCTGTGGAGTCTGTGCTAATTCTAGGTAGATAGTGTGAAAACTGAATTGAATTATAAACTTCTTGTTTGTTGTTGGAGTACTGGAGGATGGATTGTTGTTGAAAAGACACAAAAATAGTTACTAAAAACAGTCAATAGAATGTCTTCTAAAGGAAAAAATGTTGAATTGGCATCTGTAAATAATTGTGCAAAATTATTTTTGGTAAAATTGTTTATGAAAAACAACTGGTAATGAAAATAGATACAATCAAAAGATCTACAGCAGAATGTCACAGTGAAAATGCCATTCGTTCATATTTTCAGTCATTATACAGACTTCCTTAAATGGTAAGCATAGAGCACAGCACTAATCAGCTTTTTGAGAGATGTGGTCCATTTTAGCTACTTTTCTGATTGCTGAAACAAAATACCCAACACTCAGAGTTAAAGGAGGAAAGATTTATTTAACTCACAGAATGTAGAGGTTTCAGTCAATAATTGGATAGCTCCAAGGCAAGATGGCATGGCAGACCGGCATCATAGAGAAGAAAGAGTCTGTGGTGGGCAGAAGGTAAAAAAATAACATGGGATGACCACAGCTCTTTCTATCCTTTATATTTTTTCCAGCACTTAGAGCTGGTAACAACCTTAATCTTCGTGCCCTTGATCCTAGTATTGCATCATGAATCAATTAGAGTGTCACACATTCTAGATCCGGCCACCTCTGAAAAAGTCTTACATGTGATCACATGAGGCTTGGCCATGACATGGCCTCAGAAACTTATTTGATGAAAGAGGCATCTTCCTATGTCAGGACTTGCTAGCATATAAGCAGTAAAGAGAAAAAATATAAAGTAGAGAAATCATTGGAGCTAAGACAATTTATAATTGCAAATCTGATTTTTCTGTAAATGTCTAAAATGAAAATAAAATATATTAATATATGTATATATATTTAGATTCTATATAGCAACAATAAAAACAGTTATCCATGATGTTTGGGGTCATCAGGAAATCAGGAAACATTAGGAGCATGTATTAGTCAGGTTTCCCATTGTTGGGACCAAATACTTGACATTCACAATTTAAGTGAGGAAAAGGTTTATTTAGCTCAAGTTTTAAGTGATTCAGTCCATGGTCAACTGGCCCAAAGGCAGGAATGTCATGGCGGGAAGACATGGCACAGCAAAGCTGCTGAGTTCATGTTAACCAGGATGCAGAATAGGCGCACAGTTCCAGAGAGGAAGGAGTGAGAGATCAGACACAGACATCAAGGTCATGCCTCCATGACCCACCCAACTGCACCCTGGAGGGTGCTTTACTGATTTCCTGGGTAGATTCCAAGCAAATCAAGTTGACAATGCACCTTAGCTGTCATAATTAGCTTCAGATTCATGAAATCATTCTCACATGAACAAGAAGAAAAGAAAATGAAACTGAATCATGGAATATTCATGATTCATGACCTGGTTTTTGATTCAGTGCATGTAGTTCAAAGGGAAAAAACCTGATGGTTTTCAAAAGTCCCCTTGAAAGTCTGTCACTTGGTGGGTGTTGACTAACTTTTCTATAGGCACATCATAGATGTATATATCACACTATATCACACTTGAACTTGCTTTCCTTTTTCCATAAAAGACATGAGTGTCACATGCTGAGAGTATTTGTGTTTGATATTTCATACAATCTCTCTCTCTCTCTCTCTCTCTCTCTCTCTCTCTCTCTCTCTCTCTCTCTCCCTCTCTCCCTGAGACACAGTCTTGCTGTGTAGTGCAGGCTGGCCTTGAGTTTACTATCTTAGCCGAGGCTGGCCTCCAACTTGCAGTGATCCTCCTGCCTCAGTCTCCTGAGTCCTGGGATTACAGGCATGCATCACCATGCCCAGCTCCATTTGATATTTTCTGGATAATGAAGGTTGGGTGAAAGCAGAAATGAGCTCTATTAATTATACCATGCGGCAGGTGAACCGAAAAGTTCATGGGTGACGTACTTCCATTCCAGGAGTTTTGTTTGATAGCTATTAACTTCTAAAAATTAATTTGCAGTGAAGACACTAACAACACATTCAGAATAGCAGTACAAATGACATCACAAAAAATTAAAACCGTCTGACACCGTTTTCTTCTCACAAGATTTAAGAGATTCAGTTAAAAATAAAACTACCAAAACTTTGCTTTCTTAATTTAGAGTGAAGAAATTCTCACCAGGGCTTGAAATACAGAAAACAAACAACTTTTCTTCCACTATCGTAAGTGATTAAAGATAATAATAATCTCTAAGTTTCTCCTATGGTTATCTATTCTCATAGTCAAAAATGAGCTGAGTAAGAAATGATCTTACTCAAGCCCTTTATCGTCATTGTGTCATTTCCCTTCAGTTACCCACCTTGCTTCTGTACACCTACGCATTCATAACTGCTCAATACTCCATTATTGAATGTCCCAAATATTCCTCCCCAAAATGACCCAGTACCCTTATAAGTCTTTGGTGAAATATTTTCCAAGAAAATGGCTGCTCTCTTCAGAGATCTGCAAAAGGTTGAAGGAAAAATATGTATGCCACAACCTGACCAAGTTTACCTCTTAAACTCTGAAAGCTTCTTTTTTATTTTACAAAATTTCTTATCTATTAGTTACCATCAGTACAATGCTTACCAAGAAGCCTAGTGCCTTTATTCTAGGGACTCTGCAGGATCAGGACCAACCTTCCCATTCTATAGAAGCATCCGACACCAATTGCCAGAGAGAGGAGCACTTAGCTCAATATGTACTGTAAAACCTACATATTGCTATTTCCTGTCTCAGGATCTTCTTTCTTATGTTCTCATAAGAAAGTGAGAAAGGAAAATAAACACGTTGAAGATGTGAAAAGGCAGATTAGAGCTTTATTTCCAATCTGCAAATGTCCTGAAATGAAAGCTCAAGACCAGTTTTCTTGTGTCTTCATTCTCTAGTCAATCTTGCTTTTGAAGAAAAGGCTGCTTTTGACTCCCAGAGTGGAGAGAAAGTGGTGTGCCCTCACGTAGGCAGGACAATGAAAGGTAGAAGCACTAACTAGATATTTAGAAGCTGGAGTGGTCAGAGATTTTCATTGATCACATGAGGAGGGGGTCAGGAAAACAGGTAAAAGTGTCAAACATAATGTCTCAGTTTCTCATTCGGGCAAAGGCTTGTTGCCTTGGCAGTATGATTCACCATGACGGTCATGTACGGAACTCAGAAGAAGGAGCAGTTTGCATTTGGAGGGAAAGAGACTGCAGTCTGGTAGGTGATAGATTTTTGATATGTGAGGGCAAATTGATCAAGCTGTCTAATGGCAGTGTAAGATTGCCAAATGCTCTATGTTTAGTAAAGAGGTGGAGATGTTGTTCCCTACTTTCTTCTTCTTAGGGTTTCCCTTGAAAACTTAAAGGTTCCCAGAAGACATTTGACCTTAAATGTCACAGGGCAAGGTCAAGAACCTTCTGGCCATTGAGATGGTAAACATATATCCCTAAAATGAACTTAGAAGTGTAAGTCTTGTGTATATCATGAGATATATACAGACAACTACAGCAACCAATGTGTCCTCTTGTTACTCATGGAGATAAGGTTAACTGTTCTGTCTCGCACTTTTGTAAATGAATTTGAAATTATATCCAGAAATCGTAGACACTTTCCCCCTGCCTTTACCTGTACATATACCTGATAGTACTTATTCGATTTGAAATCATTTCTCTTTCTCCTGTATCAGTCCAGAGGGGTCCTGCATTGGCAAGATTGCTTTGTTTCCCCAACAGGTATCTGCGGAATGTGTAAGGAGTGATGTGCAGAAAACATCTAATACACAGACTTGATATTGTTGGTTTATAAAATGTCAAGAATTATCTCTTGTGTGGAAAGAAGAGCGCAGCTATATCTCTGAGGACCTACACAGGCCACAGTAAGACAGCTGTTCACTGAGGACGCAGAAGGGATCATAGAGGAGGAGAGAATCAGAGAGCCGTGAGTCTCTTGCTCATTTTGGTTCCCTGTGTCTAAATACAAAATAGCATTTGTTGAATGAATGAATGAATGAATGAACACTTTTCACTATACCCTCCCTGAAGACGGGAAAAGAAACTCTGGCCTGAAATCGGGGATTATTGCCTTGAAACTGGGTTTAGCTGTGGTTGCATATATCACAGCTGCCACATAGCTGCATAAGCACAGATCTTCTTTCTCTCATTTTGCTGTTGTGTTTCTCTCATTTTGCTGTTACGTGTCTCTAACACAAAGAAGATGATCCCATAGAATGGAATTCCATCATTTTGTAGTTAACTCTCCACCCATGATGACTGATTGGGTAGAGTTGGATTGGTGGTGACTTGATTCTACCCTGAATTATTCTATCTCTTTATGTTCTTCCAACCCATGGAATATTTTCTAACTGTGTCCTCAAAATTTCCTAAATGCTTTATTTTTTGAATTATTTATTTTAATGAATTATTTCAAAAATGTATGTAGAATACATGTACATTTATACTTCATTTAGTGATCAATCTGTTTAATGACTCTTTGGACTTATGGCCTGCTGGTTAAACTTACTACCCACTTTCAGATTTATGCTGCAGGAACATGTGCAGCAGCAGTGTGTTTTTATAGTGGTTTTTACCCAATTTATGCTGATTGTACTGTAGTTTTATATTCTGTTATGCATTACAGTACTGCATGTAAGCACCATGCAAATAAAAGCAAAGTCAACAAGTTAGAATTTCCTTTGCCTATCTTTGTTCTGACTATTGTAATGTACATACTGTATATCACTCCTCATTTAGTGATCAATTCAAAGAGCTAGTCACAGGAATGGAACTTGGTTTTTGAATGAAGAATACCTGTATTTGCAAAATGAGCAATAAAACAAATATCCATATACTTGCCCTTCACTTAAGACAAAATATTTCCAAACCACAGAAACTTCCGAAGCTTGTGCTCCCCTTCCTGCTTTATCTTCTTTTCTTTCCTTTGTTAAAGGGTATCAATATTATGATCTGTGCATTTATAATTTCATTTTTATATTATAGCTTTCCTAAGTGTACGGTATGACAAACAAAGAAGTGAATTTTATGCTACTGGAAATCTATGATACCATGTCCAATATTTGACATTTCAGTGCTTATTCAACTTCACATTTTTGAAATTCATGATTGTTATAGTCAGGTGAAATTTTTTCATTTCCATTTCCATGTGCGATTTCAGTGTCTCAGAGGTTTATCTCTTCCACTGCTCATCTAGATTTGAGTTGTGTCAAATTTTTTATGCTACAAACATGGCTCTGTGGAATTCTTGAATGTGATCCTTGAGCACATTTGCCAGAATAGTATATAATTAGAATTACTACCACAGAGTTCTCAAGAGTTTGGGTATGTTGAAATTTACGAAATAACATCAAATTATTTATCACACTTCTCTCAGTGGTATATGAGACCTTCTATTCTTACACATTTTCACTAATATATGCCTTTGGTCAACATTTACATCTTTGCTCCTTTATTATTTGGATTAACTAATGGTTTACAGTTCAGGAGGATCTAAAAAGCATAGAGTGAAAGATTGCTGTCACCTTTGATTCCTTTCTCTAGAGAAAAGAGTGCTATTAACTCATTTTGGGAGACAGACTGTTCATATCCAAGAAAATATACATATGTGCCTGGACATGTGTAGGTATATGCATGTACATATCGATGTATGTCTACCCTGTTTTAGATAAACTGTATTAGGCAAATACATGCTTCTGCATCTTAGGTATTCTATTCAGTGATACATTTAGACATTGTTTCATATTAGTGCATAATAAAGTCTTAAATTTTTTCAAAATATGATCTTTCAATTAATTCAAACTTAAGAGAAAATTAATTACAAGAATAGTATAAAGAACTCCTTTATAATCTTTACCAAATTCACTATTGTTAACATTTTCTTGCGTTTGCTTTATCTTTCTTGCATATGTTTTTATTATCCTTTTTGTAACATTTGAGAGTTTGTTGCATAGCTCATGCTCCTTTAACTTTTTGTCTTTTAGCATGTTTCTGAATAGCAGAGCTATTTGTTTAAATAACCTGTGTACAATAAATAGAGAAAATGTAATACTTGGTGTATTTTATTTAATAAAAATTCAGTACTTCAGTTTATCAGTTTTTCCAAAATGTATTTTATGGCATTCTTTATTTTAAAGAGAAAAAACTCAGGAAAATCAAGGAGCAAACAATCAAAAAAAACAACAACAAAAGCAAAATGACAGCAACAACAAGGAAGCAACAGTGATACAGAATTTCAAAACAAGATGACAGGAATTTAACAATGGTTGTTATATTGCATATTGTTATCTTCAAAATAGTTGCTCAAGTTATCAGATACAGGCATGAAGATTGATCAAACAATAGAAATTCCCTTTGAGCAGTTTCTTTTTCTTTTACTATATCTATTGTAACTTTTGATTCTTATTTACTCTTTAAGTTTCTTATACTAATGAGACAATACAGTGTTCACACATCCAAGTCTGATTTATTTCACTTAGGAGTGTGGCTTCTAGTTGCATCCATTTACCTATAAAAGCCTCGAGTATATTGTTCTTTATGGCTGAGTAGTATTGCATTGTATAAAAATACCACATCTTTTTGGTCCAATCCTCAGTCCGTGGGCATTTGGGCTGTTCCCAAGATCTGGCAGTTACAAATTGTGCTGCTATACCCATGGGTGCACATACATTGCTGTGGTATGATGTTTTCTGTTCTTCTGAGCAAATACCCAGAAGGAGAATAGCTGGATCAAATGGAATCTCTAATCTTATTTTTTTGAGGAATCACCACCCACACTGATTTCCATAGCAATTATACCAGTCTACACTCCCACTGACAATAGAGGAGGGTTCCTTTTTCGCATAGCCCCACCAGCGTTTGTTACTGGTTAATTTCTTGATGTTAGCCATTCTTTGTGAAGTGAGATGATATCTCAGTGTTGTTTTAATTTTCATTTCTCGAATGAACAATGATGTTGAACTTTTTTGTGTGTATTTATTTCCCATTTGTATAGCTTCATTTGAGAATTGTGTATTCACCTCAGATGCCCATTTTTGGATTGGGTCTTTAAATGTCAGAGGTCCTATTTTTTTCAATCCTTCATACATTCTAGATAAACTCCTTTGTCTGAGGGACAGTTGGCAAAAATCTTTTCCCAATCTAGGGGTTTTCTTTTCACTCTGTTGGTGATTTCTTTTGATGTGCAAAAACTTTATAATAGGATGAAATCCCAGTTGTTCTTTGAAGTACTTCCTGTGCAGTTTGGTTTTTGTTCATGAACTCTTTGCCTATCCCTATGTCCTCGAGATTTCTACCTACTTTGTCTTCCAGTAGGTTTAGTGTTGCCATCTTAATATTTTTTTTAGATCTTTGATATATTTCAACTTTAGTTTAGTGTATGGTGATAGGCATGCATCTAGTTTAAATCTTTGGCATGTAGAAAGCCGGTTTTTCCAACACCACTTATTAAAGAGGTTCTCTTTCTTCCAGAGAACATGTTTGACCTCTTTGTCAAAGATGAAGTGGCTGAGTGTGTTTGTTGTTGTGTCCGTATCTTCTGTTATGTTCCATTGTTCCTCAAGTCTGTTTTCTTGCCAGTACCATGCTGATTTTATTATAGCAGCTTTGTAATATAATTTCAAGACTGGGATTATAATGCCTCTGCCTTGCCTTTGTTGCCCAGGATTGCCTGTGCTATTCTTGGTCTCTTTGGAATGCTTTCTCTAGATCTGTGAGGTATGCTAATAGTATTTTGATTGGGATTTCATTAAATCTGTGTAACAGTTTTGGGAATATGGCCATTTTCACGATGTTGGTACTGTCTATCTATGAGCAAGGGATAGCTTTCCATTTTCTGAATTCCTCTTCAGTTTCTTTTTTCAGAGTACTGTAATTTTCAAAGTATAATTCTTTTACTTCTTTGTTAGATTGATTCATAAGTATTTCATTTTTTCAGTGTTATTGTGAAGGGTGTGGTTTCCCTTATTTCTCTCTTAGTGAGTTTGTTGTTTGTGTACAGGAATGCTATTGGCTTTTGAGTATTGACTTTGTACCTTGTACACTGATGAATTTGCTTATTAAGTCATGAATTCTGTTGGTGGAGTTTTTGGGGTCTTCTATGTAGAGTATCATGTCATCTGCAAATAATAATAATTTAACTTCTTCCTTTCCTATCTTTATTTCTTTTATTTCTCTCTTGTCTAATTGCTCTGGCTAATTTTTCCAGAACTATGTAGAATAGGAGTGGTGATAGTAGACAACTTTGTCTTGTTCCTGATTTTAGAGTGAAAGATTTCAGTTTTTGACCATTTAGTATGATGTTGGCTGAGATAAATACTATCTGTTCCAATTTTCATGAATGAGTGTTGAACTTCATCAAAAGCTTTTTCTGTGTCTATTAAGATGATCATGTGACTTTTTTTTTGTACCAGATATCAAACTCACAACCTCATGTTTGCCAGGCAGGTGCTTATGCTGCTGATCTAAATCCCCAGCCTGATCATATGATTTTCTATTTTGCTCTGTTGATATGGTGTATCACATTTATTGATTTGTCAATGTTGAGCCATCCCTGAATTCCAGGGATAAATCCCACTTGGTTGTGGTGTACAATCTTCTTGACGATTTGCTGCAATGTTTGCTACTGTTTTATTGAGGATTTTTGCATCTATGTTCATTAGAGAGATTGGTCTGTAGTTCTCTTTTTTGGTTGGGTCTTTCTCTGGTTTTGGTATTTGCCTCCCAGAATAAATTAGGGAGAATTGCTTCCCTTTCAATTTCATTAAAGAGTTTGAGGAGTATTGGCATTAAGTCAAATCTAAATTGCTTTTATTTTGTTGGTAAGTTTTTAATTATGTTTTCAATTTCACTAACTGATATTGGTTTATTTAGAAGTTTTATATCTTCTTGATCCAGCTTTGGTAATTGATATGTCTCTAGGAATCTGTCCATTTCTTCTGTGTGTTTGGTCCTATGAGAGTAGAGGTTTTTAAAGTAGGGATTGATGATCTTCTATATCTCTGAATGATCTGTAGTGATTTCACCCTTTTGTCTCCTTACTGCATGAATTTAGCTTTTTCTTTCCTTTTTTTGAGAATGTTAGCTAGGGGTTAACCAATTTTATTTGTTCTTTCAAAGAAGCAATTTTTTGATTCATTAATTTTTGTATTGTTTTCTTAGTCTGAACAGTATTAACTTCTGCTCTGATCTTTATAATTTTCTCCTTTCTTTGAGCTTTGGTCTTGACTTGTTTTTCTTTTTCTGGAAGTTTGAGGTGCAGCATTAGGTTATTTGTGTTTGTTCACTGCTATCAACTTTCCTCTGAGAACTGCTTTCATTGTGTCCCACAGGTTCTGGTAAGTTGTATTTGCATTTTCATTTGATTGTATATATTGTTTAGTTTCTTCTTTAATTTTCTCTGTGACTCATTGGTTGTCCTCTAGGGTACTATTTAATTTTCATGTGTTTATGAAGCTTTTGAGATTTCTTTTGTCATTAATTTCCAATTTCACTGAACTGTGGCCAGATAATATACAAGGGATAATTTCCATTCCTTTGCATTTACTTAAGCATATTCTATCAGCTAGTATGTGATCTATTTTAGAGAACATTCATGTGCAGCTGAGAAGAATGTGTATTCTGATGTTGGGTGGAATACTCTGTACACATTTACTAAGTCCATTTGTTCACAAGTTTGATTCAGTTCTGTTTTTACTTTGCTGATTTTTTTGTCTAGTTGATCTATCTCTTTGTGACAAGGAAGCATCAGGTCTCCTGTTACAATTGTGTTATTGCTTATTTGACTTTAATGTCCCTGAAGATTTGTCTTATATAGTTGGGTGCTGCTGTATTTGGTGCATATATGTTTATGATTGCTATCTCTTCCTCTTGAATTTTTCAAGAGTGGTGACCTTCTTTGTCTCTTTTGGTCATTACTGGTTTGAAGTTTACATTGTTTCCAAACCGAATAGCTACCCCTGATTTTTCTGGGTTCCTGTCATGGAATATTGTTTTCCATCCTTTGACTTTCAGTCTATGAATTTCATTTTGAGCTAAATGTGTTTCTTGTCTGCAGAATATTGTTGAATTTTGCTTCTTGATCTACTCTGCCAGTTTGTTTCTATTGATTGGTGATTTAAGGCCATTTACATTAATGGTTATAAATGATATGTATTGCTTTATCTTTGTTATGTGATCTTCACTACCACCTGAAAAAAGCAAATGTCCCGTCATATATAGTACAATGTAGTGGGCTTTATTTCATGCATGGACAATAGAAGTAGGAATGACTAATCACCATCATTGAGAAACATCTATTGTTACCATAGTATGAGCATGCAATAAATGTAAATTTTCAATACATGTAATTAGTGCTATGTATCTGTCTGCCCAGCCATCCATTTATCTACCTATCTTCTTACATAATTATAATTTGATATGTATCTATCTAATTATGTATTGCAGTTGGCAATATTAAAATTTGTCTGTGTAGATTAGGAAATGAGAGGAGTTTTTTATAGTCATCAATTTGATCCAGGTCTTGAATAATATTCAGTTCATAAATGCACACTTTTTATCAATATATATAGAACAAATTTAATATATGAAGACTGAATGGCATTACTATTATCACTCATTTATAGTTATACTTTGAAAACATTCATTTATCTGTTTCTGTTTTTTCTTTAGGAAGAGCCATGGTAATCTAGAAGGCAATGGGATACATTTTAAAATGATTAAGAATCTCAAATTTCTTAATAGAGAATTGTGATATTTGCTTTGAAGTTTTTTCCTAAAGAGAGAAGGTATTCATTTTAATAATATTGTGACTGAAAATAATTGACATGTATTAATCTGGTTCTCCTACATTATCAAAAATTTAGAAATAATTATAACTAAAACTAGAGGGATTTATGACAAAATGTCAGACTCCATCAATAGAGGAACCAAAGTGTCAATGGGTTACAATTGCTATTCCTTAAAAACAGCTTCTAAACTTAACTGTCAGCACAACTGCTCATGCTTTGATTATGTATGCCTTTGTATACAAACTTTGATTATAATATGCATTAATTAAAACTTGTTCTTACCTAGAAGGTGCCAAACCCCAATACAGATAAAACTATTTCAATAGAGTTATGTGATATATATTGAGGCTTTAACTAATTATACTCAATGAACCTTAAATGACACTACAGCTGGCCTCTCTTTCCTAAAAAAAAATAAATAAATAAAACTATTGAGGTAGGTCATCCTCCAAAATTGGATGACATTAGACATTTTAACAGCACAGGGGGAACTTGTGCAATTGTAAAAACTGAGTGCTGTGTATACATTCCTGATTCATCCATTAATATCTCAAGAGCTGTTCAAGATACTAGACAACAAATTAATGACATGTCAGACTAAGATTGCCTGGACCTTTGCTTTTTCCTCCTTATGAAAAATCATTACTAGCTCCTCTTGGTGAAAATCTTTGTTAACTATATTGATTATCCTGTTGATTCTATTATTTGGCCCATACATACTTAATTGTTTCTTTGACTTTGTCTCCTCCAGACTCAAAGCTGTATGCCCACCAAGATGAAAATGCCTAGTGTCTATCGAGAGCCTCTAGGTAGAATCTCTTCAGAAGTATCCCAGACTGCCAATCCACAACTACGACCCCCTTCAACCTGAAGAAGTCAGATTGGTCATCGCCCATTGCCCCTTACTGCAGTTCAGGTTAGTTCTTCAGAGGGGGGAATGTTACAGGAAACTGAGTTAGACAGAAATATTATAGGCAGTCAGACAGGGCTAAGCCCTCAAGGAAACCGACACAGAGGACCAGATGTCTTGGTGACCTTGGAAGAGACACACCTCTTGCTGTGGGCCACATATCAAGACAAAAGGCAAAACAAATACACCCATATCCTAAGGATTTATATTCTAAATAGTTCTATATCACCCTGAGGAAGTCAGGAGTCAGCATTCCACCCTCTTACAGGAAGAGTCATTGTTGTTAAGCATCCCCCACCACCCGCTTACTATGTGACTCTCTTCCCCATTTGTCCTTGATATAATCAATTCTACCTGAGCAATTAATCTTACTGGTTAACCATGGTTATGTCCCACCTTATGCCATCTGCCTTGCAAGTTCCCAGTTTTCCCCATCATGATTTTACTCTATAAAAGTCCCTAGAAATGACAGTCTTTGGCAACCCACTTGGGCCCCCTTCTGTCCCTCAGACAGAAGCTTTCTTTCTCTCACTAAATATATTCTGCTCTTAAAAAAAAAGGTTTATGGAAAAACAATAATATGAAATGTCTTTCTTAGTATACAAGGGCCCTTTCCTAGGGTTTAAAATACTTAATTTTTTCTTTTAAGTCCTTGTATTTGCTCAGTTAGATAGTTGGTATAGAACTATACCAGTCCTTTCTTAAAATTTCTGAAGTGCCTTCCTTCCTTCCATCCTTCCTTCCTTCCTTCCTTTTACTTCTTCTGTCTTTTCTTCTCTTTCTTTCTTTCTTTCTTTCTTTCTTTCTTTCTTTCTTTCTTTCTTTCTTTTTCTTTTCTTTCTCCTTCTTTCCCTCCTACTTCTCTCTTTCTCTCCTTACCTTCTTACCTTCCCTCTTTTACAATGAAAAACCAAATAAAGTCCCTTAGAATGAGATTGCTCCTCCTTCAATGAGTCAGGTGTATCTTAGGAATATTTCTCTTGCCTTCTCACTAATCTTGGCTAAAGGCAAATCACACATTTTTGCCAGATTGGGAAATGCCTAAGAATAGAGTAAGTTTCTTGTCTTTGACCTTCAGTAATTTTTAACAGCCAAGAAAACCTGTAGTATGCCAATTAATACCCTTCAGAAATGGCCACTGATGAATGAATAGCACGTTCAGTGCAGGGTGAATCTTGCCTGACATGTACTATGTGAGACAGTCTTTTTGTCAGGGTAATTCAAAAGGTACAAAAAAAAAAAAAAAAGAATAGAGAGGATCTCTGGAAGACTATGACACTTCAAATGCCTGAACAAAGGCACAATGGAGTTATTTTAAAGGCATTCCAAGTCTTTGATTGTGCTGTGATGAGAACCAAAGTCTCAGTGGGTCAGTGAACAAGGAGATCCATGACATGTGTCTCTGTGATGCAGTTCTTTGGAGAAAGAAAAGTAACACAGCAAAATATTTCCACTACATCTATGGTGCCTGAAAGGAAAGGATATTATTTAGGATGAAATCACAGAACTTGGGTTGACACTGAACTTTTACAATGGAAGTTATAAAAACAAATAATTGTTTAGCATCCTGCAATTCTAAGAGTGATTATTTGAAAAGATAACTGCATAGCCATGTCACAAGTTTACAAAAACTAAATACAAAATTGCTCGTGATCTCCTTCTTTAAAGAAGTCCCAAGTGTCACAGACTAAACCAAGAAAGACAGTGCTTCCTGTGGGAATTCAGGCTGGTGTGTCTCCAAGGTGCTGCCTTCTCTTTCTCACAAAGACAAAGAAGCAGGCAGGAGGTAAGCTTGTCAGGAGAAAATGTTGGACTGCTTTCCAGCTTCTTCAAATCTAAATCTGGACAGTACTACTTCATTAGTTTTATTAGAGCATCAGCAATTCCCTAAATGACACATGGATCTTATTCAAATATCAGCAAGGAATATAATCCAAAGACAAACATAACTTGTTTGGTGATTATTCAGTGTTTATAAATGTTTACATTCTGGCTTTCCTCCAGGGAAATGAAGATGAACAAGGGGAACTGATGACTCTTGATCCAGATCAGTCTTATTTGTTAGGAACTCAATTTCTTTAGCTAAAAAGGAGTGGGAGAGATGTTTAGTATTAAATGTGCCCATTCTGATAGAGTTCCATCATGTTAAATTATGACATTAATGGATTAATATTACAGGTGTCAAAGTGATTCATCAAACTAAGCTCAACCATTTTGTTAATTTCAGTAGCTGAACATGATGTGGTCCCTTTATTCTACCCATCTAGCTCTTCTATATCTATTTTCCTGATAGAGCTAGTATAGTTGATCTCCTAATAGTATAGTCAATATCTTGATAGAAGTAATATAGCATTCTCACAAATGATCTTATAATTGATTTCATTGTATTTCCCTAATCCATCAACACTTGAATTTTCCAAAGTACTATATTTTTGGAAATATACTTAATCCTATGAGATATTTATAAACAAAGAAACAAATGTTTTCAATAGTGAAATGAGTTTGGGTAAAGTTGTACATTCCCATTCTTGGAGAAATGAAACAATAATGAGCAATTAAAGGGTTTTTAAAAATTCTAAAAGTTTGTGCTTAGTCTATCATTTTTCAAAACTTATTTGACAAAAAATCACTTTGAATTATAGCTATTAACATACCAAAGTCCTAAAATTTTTCTTTGTGAAATATTCCTGTACATTTTCTGCAAACATAATGATCTTCAAGACTTAAAATGATTATGTCATAACTGTGCTTAACTGTTGCAATAGCCATCCATTTCTCACAGCATCAAATTCAAAACTTTGCAATAGGAAAAGAAAACCTTTCATTC
The DNA here is from genome assembly GCA_004363535.1 of Dasyprocta punctata. Lineage (NCBI taxonomy): Eukaryota > Metazoa > Chordata > Mammalia > Rodentia > Dasyproctidae > Dasyprocta > Dasyprocta punctata. The sequence goes on along the minus strand of RJWM01001603.1, from coordinate 115,261 downwards.
TTTTCCCCTGATTACCTCTCAAGCACATTTCCAAACTCTCTTTTTCTTTTGTGTCCCCCATTTTCAAAGCATACTCTACTCTGAAAGACCTGCTATGCTGAACTCTGTCTAGATTCTTCTTCCAATCTTATCTCAATGGAAAATCCCCACTCAGCCTTTTTAGATCCTGCTTAACAATCATCTTTTCTTGGAAGATTTCCTGGGTTATCACCTCCAGCCAACCACAATCAGCAAGATTTCTGCACTTGTCTTCTTACCATCTGGAATACATTGGTGTGTCTACTTAAGTGGTTGTTTGTGTTGTAGTTTTTGTGCATATCTTCTCCAGTGTACTTCAACCTTCTTGAGAACAAAGCCATTTTTTATGTTTCACTTAAAAAGTGAATTAAAATAGAATTCAAGTAGAGTTTGTTAAAATAACAATCAAGAATATGACTAAAATTGTCTAATATATATATTAGGAGTAGTAAGCAGAAAAAGTTAAATTCTCTCAAATTCAGTCAAGAAATCTTAGACTGGATCAAATTCAGAGGAGTAGATTGAATTCTCTCAAATTCTCCTTGGGAAGAAATAAAGAATATTAGCAACTGTTTTAATTATTTGTAGGCTATTGAATTTAATTCCTGCTGTAAGGCTCTAATTCATATTCTTGTAAACTGATCTTAAATAGCCAAATTTATGTAAATTGTATGCAGGTTGAAGGAAATCTCACATGCTCCATAGTTCAGTTATTTAGACATACAAACAACTATAATATATTCTGCTGACATCTGTCATTGACTTAGCACTAGAAGTTTGGGGAGTCTAAAAAATTACCATGTAACTATTTGTTGTGGTGAACAAGCAATATAGTGGTCAGAAAAACTATCCAGTAAGTATCGATAGTTAGGTGTAACCATAGGGTAGATCCAGCTCTCCATATTTAGAGACAAATGCAAAAGCTTAAGAAGAATCTGCACCTTAGGAGAATACTGGAGTGCTTTGTTGGAAGTAAGATCAACGTTTCCTTTAGTACAGAACTGTCAAGTGAAGCCAAAGCCAAAGTTAAAATATGGCTGCTATGACGTAATGGAGTACCTTTGCTCAATACCCTTGTTTATCTTTCTGCATGAAAGTGATATATGAAATTGTAACTGCATTTGAGTTTTCATTATTTTCAGAAGCAATATACTTTTCTCTTTCAAGGTGATTTTAAAGGAAAATTCAATATTCAAAACAAACAAACAAAAAAAAAACAACAACAAAAAACCCCAACTGTGTAGGCAATGCTTAGAATTTTTGGCAAACAAATGCATTTGAATGAATAATTATAAAAGAAGAAGAAAAAAGTCTCTCCTTCTAACCTTTTTTCCTCTGATATGTTTTTAGTTCAGCAAATTGGATGTGACTCAACAGAGATATTGCTTTAAGGAATATTTCCTAATGAGGACACTGTTTGGTAAGATAAGATTCACCTACATGCTGTATTTGGATTTAAAGATTTCAACGTTACCGAACCTCCATTTCTCAAGCACTTCAAATTCTTTCCTGCATGGAAAATAGTTTTACCAAACCACCTGTACAGCTTCTTCCTGAAAATGTTATTCATTTATTTTTCTTTTCAACAAGAATATATCAAGATGTACTTTGTGTGAGATATTATATCAGAGATACAACAATCAATGAAGATGGTTCTTGGTATCCTAATAGGGAAGATAAACAAATAAATAGGTTTTGGCAAAATGATCATATAATTTCATTTTCAAAATAAAAATAGGATAAAAGCATACAGTAGAGCACCTAATCAGCCTTGGGAGCATTGGAATGGGAAGCACTCATCAAGGAAGCATACACCCCAAATACACCAGTTAGTTGACTCAAGAGTTAGAATCCAGGCTGTGACTGGAACACATGGTCCTTCCCCAGACATGTTCAGTGCCCTGGTATAGTTGGAATGATCCCAATTTTGCCTCTTGTTCTGCTGTCAGTGTTCAGTTATAGTTGAATCTCTTAATAAAATCTAGAAAGTTTATGTTCTTTTATTTCTATGGTAGTCTACATTTTAGCACCATTTATGAGAAGCTCATATCATACATATCTGAAAATCCTTCTATTGTAATAGGACATTCAACAAAAATATTAATGAAAGAAAATTCTCATCATAATGACTGCAATGCAAATCGATGGAAAAGCAGATCTATTACATTCCCTTTGTCTTTGTCTTTTCAGTTAGGACACTGAGGAAGCTGACTACATATTCAGATATATGGCTTTAGAGATACGTTTATTGGAAATGAACTAGATACCCATAATAAAATTCATCATTGTGAGACTATTATAGTCTCATTAATAATAAATATATTACTTCAAACATAAATTGCTATTTGGTAGGAAAAATACTCAAATACTGTAGTGTCAACTGATTCAAATTAATACAGTGACATTGTAGACTGGCTCCAAGCTTTAATTTTCCATTACTTGAACGGAAGAGTTAAAAAAAATCTGCTTAGTGTTCATAACTTTGCTCCATAGTCAAACCAAAAATCCAGCTTGGACAAGGATGAAAACAGGATGCTGTGTGGTCATCATCCAGGCAAAAGCTGGGGAGGTTTGACCTGGGAAGCAACTATGTGGCCTTTCAGGATGCTCAGGCCAAGCTCAGAAGACTAAGCTGACAGTTGGTTGACAGTTTGTAATGTGTGGGGTGGGAGAGGAAGACCATGTCCAGCTTGAGTACCTTTGACTTGAGCCCTAGAAAAATCATGTGATACTGACTGAAATGGCAAACAAATACAGAAAGAGCAAAGGTTGAAGGAAACGTCCTTGCCTTGTCTGTGACCAGGCTGGCATTCATGGTTGGAGTCACCAATCTGCCTCCAGTGTTTCTTCTTTCCATTAGTCCCAGTAGGCTGGAAATCACACAATGGGATCTTATTCCAGAACAAATCAGACAAACAACAGGAGGTCTCAGGAGGTAATTTGGAGTCAGGGATGCTGCCTGGATCCTGAGTCCTGCCAAGTCTTCTCAAGAGACCCTCATGGCACCAGCACCTGTGATCTTTTCAACTATTACTTCAGACTCCCTACATGTGCCCCAAACTGTACTGTCAAGGCATGTCAAGGGAAGTAAAATGTTTACACCTCAACTAAATCAAGACAGGAAAATAAAAACCATACCTGATAGAATAAACATTTATAATTGTAGAATCAGAAAAAAAATGTCATATAGCACATGGTGAATTTAAAGCACTTCAGCCAAAGTTAGCACATATATCTCTCTGGAAAGAACCGTGCTGCACAGCTGTTAATGTCTTTGGTGGTGGCAGATTCTACACCTGCTGGAAGCATCAGGGAACCCAAATTCAGGAGTACAGTCTTTTCCCACTCAGGACATAAGGAAGATCTTGGGAAGAATAAAGAGTATCTGCCAATCACACATTTGCATCAAAATCCTTTAAAACTAAAATACAAGAGCAAACAAAAATGCTCCAGCAGCTGGAAGAGCAAAGGGTATAGCTTTGAAGAGAAATAGTGTTATTGGCATGAAAATATAAACCCTATATTAATTCTTTGTTTAAACCTCTGTAGAGAACTACTGAGCAAAGAGACTAAAAACATAGAAAATAAAATGCTTTGATTCCACCCTATTTTAAAGCCTTTTTTTATTAATTAAGTTTATTGGTACTCTTTTTTTGTTTGTTTGTTTGGTACCAAAAATCGAACTCAGGACCTTGCACTTGCCAGGCAGGCGCTATGCTGCTAGCTATATAACTGGCCCCATTGGTACATTTTAGATATACATAATGATCACATTCATCATATGGAATTTGTACCTGTGAATGATGTATCTTAATTCTTCTTTTTTACCATTCCCCTACCCTCTCTTCAATCCCTCTTCCCCTCTTTATTTATAAAAGTTTTATTTCCATTTTTTCCTTCTTTTCTCAATTTTTCCTTTTACTTTCCTTCCTTTTCCTCTCCCCCTCCCTAATACTCCTTCCCATTTGGGCATATTCTTCATGTTTGTTAATATGTAGCATTCATTTAAGCATATTTTAATTCCTTAGGCATTAGGCAAAATCTCAGAAGGCTTCTGATAGAGAAAAAGTGTTATCCCTGAGGCTGTCTTCCTGGGATGAAAAACTGGGCGAGTTCAGTGACCTTGGTGAAGGAGGCCCATAGCATTATTCCTCCTGTCTCCTAGAGTTGTGAAAGGCATCTACTCACCCCTGAAGCCAATATTTTTATAGTCTTTTGAGACTGAGGCAGTATCATCTCTCTTGAGATATTTTTTAAACTAAAGACAAAGGTGTCCTTGAGAATAATAGCTCAGTCCTATTTTTTGAGAAAATTTGCTTCATGGCTCCATGATTTTATGCAAGACATAACTCCTCTCCAGGTCTCAGCTTCCTCAGTTGTAAAATATCATATCACACTGTCACATCTGGCTCCTGGTCAGGGAACCAAAGATGTCACATCTGTAGAAAGAGCAGCGCTGCTCTACTGTCGAAACAGCCTAGCAGGGTGGTAAATGGAATACAAGAAAAAATTAGAGGTACAAAGTTTAACAAAAGAAAGACACTTTATTTGTAAAGAGGAAAAGGAAGGGAGAGCAAAGGAGAAGATGGATAGGTGTCCTGGTAAAGTATCAAGGTGGGGGGGGCTCAAAAAGAAGGAGGATCTGTGGGTCCTCTGTGCCTGGCTGCTTTTATGGGGGACGGAGGAGAGTCAGAGACACCCCTCACAAACTTGCTGTAACTGGATTGGTTTCTGGGCACCTCTAGCTAATATAATTTCATCCAGTGCTCTATATGCAGCTTTTTTCTGTCTGTTTTTTAACTTGTCCTTGACCTACCATTTAAGGCTTTATCTTTGGGGTGGGCAGTGGGTTGGCAAGGGAGTACTTTATTTTTGGTTATCTTAAGTTAGTAATGAGGAGTGTGGATGTCTGTTGTACACTATAATGACCTTAGAGGGCATACGCTCCCTCTCTCTATAGTGCATAGGTGTGAGTACACACCGCCTTAAAGTTAGTCACCCTCCCATTCCCCTATGTTTTCCTGGAGATGGGGTTAGCTTATTGTTTATGCACTTGGCTTTCTCTCTGTGGTCTGCTTGTCAGCTCATTTTCTGGTGTCTTGGTGCAAGTCCCAAAACCATTTGGTGCCTTTCTTTATTTGGTTTTCCCCTCTTTCTCTATCTTTGTCCTTGACTCATGTAACAGGGGAATTTGTCTAGTAAAGTTTGTTTTTAACTCCTTCTAGTCAGGCTTACCTAGAAGACCTAATGAGGACCCCATTCTATTTTTTCCCTGTCTACAAACCCTTGACTTTACAGTATACGTCATATGTCATTTATATACTATATATATATATATATAAAGAAAAAAGTGAATACATGTGAAAGACCTTAAAAGAGTATCTGGAACACACTGATACTCAGCAATCTTCATTCTGTGAAAGAGTCAAAAGAACTAGCCATTTAAAAATTATCATTTCTGCCAGCCAGCACCCACAGCCAGGAGGCTACTCCCAGCAGGCAGCCAGTGCAGAACAGGGACACAAAGCCAGGTAAGCCCCATGCACCCCTTCCGCAGGCAGCCATTGGAGGCCCTTGCTTCCTTTGGGCAGTCATCACCCTCTGGGAGAATCAGACACACCCCTATGTGTCTGCCACCAGTGTGGGAGTCCCAGTGCAGACACCCAGGCTGAGAGAAGTAGCCCCACCACCACACACCCCTGGCCACTGGGGAAGCCCCAGTGTAGCTGCACGGGCCTAAAGAAGTCTGATACATGCTCTGCTACCTCCCTGTAAACCCAGGGTCAGAGGAACACAGGTGCCTGTCCCATTCCCCTACACCACAGAGGGGCAGCCAATGTGGGAAGTACCTGGGACCCCACAACCAGCTTGTTGGGAGGAACCCAGGAGATGTCAAGATGAAGGAGCAAAAGGCAATCTCAGACCTCCAGGCCACACAGAACAAGTCTGGGAGATACAGTCATGGAAGAAAATGGAAGTCACACAACTGAAACCTCCAAGAGGATAACAACCGAAGTAAAGAAACAACTTCATGAGTCTGTAAAAATAATCAAATCAGAAATAATGTCTCAGGTAAAAGAAGAAATGAAAAACATAATGAAAGAATTGCTGAGCATATCTAAAGAAGATATAGATAAAAAAGAGGAGCATAGGAAAATGATGGAAACCTTGAATGAACAACATAAAAAGGAATTACAATGCATGAAACAGATTCAAAAAGATATCTGGGAAATTAAAAAGTTAATCAAAAGCTGGCAAATCTGCTTGAAAGAAACTGAAGATAGGCTTTCAGGCCTTGAAGACAGGATTGCAGCTAGTAATTGTGAAAGGAAAGATCTTTTAAAAATAACAAGGAATCAGGAGATAACAATTCAATGGCTACAAGACGATGCAAAGATAAATAATTTAAGAGTGACAGGTATCACTGAAGAAGCAGGGGTCAACACAAATGAAATAAAAAGGCTATTTACAGAAGTAATAGCAGAAAACTTCCCAAACATGGGAAAAGGATCTGTTATACAGATAAGTGAGGCCTATAGAACTCCAACTAGCCATAACCAAAATAAATCTACACCCAGACATATAGTAATCAAGATCCCAGAAATTCAGCACCAGAACAGAATATTAAAAGTTGTTAGAGAAAATAAATAGGTCACCTATAGAGGAAAATTAATCAGAATCACAACAGACTTATCAATGCAAACCATCAAGTCTAGAAGAGTTTGGAGTGAAGTGTTTCAAATCCTGAAAGAAACAACTTCCAATACAGATTGATGTACCTTGTGAAACTCTTTCAAAACTGATGGAAAAATAAGATACTCCCATGATAAAGAACAACTGAAGGAATTCATGACCACCAAACCAACACTACAGAAAGTGCTGAAGGGTATTCTAGAGACTAAGATGACCATGGTTCCAGGAACAGCAGCAGAGAAGGATCACCAAAGAGGACACCAAAGAATGAAGGAGAAAGGTGGAGGGCCAACAATAGAAGGATAGCATGGCAGAGACGAACCAATGTATGCTGGTTGTAACCATTAATATACATGGCCTCAATTCAGCAATAAGAAGAAACACAGGGAGAGTGGGTCAAGAAACAAGATGCATCAATATACTGTATGCAAGAAACACATTTAACATGAAAGAAAATTCATAGACTGAAAATCAAAGGGGGAGAAAACAATTGTTCCATGTGACAGAAGACCAGAAGCAAGGGTAACTTGCCCATCAACCACAGAATAGATAAGAAAGCTATGATATTTTCATACAACGGAAAGCTACTCAGCTATAAAGTAGGATAATCTTGAGGCTCTTGTAGGTAAATGGATGCAACTGGAGGTCATGCTCATGGACAACACAGTTTGAACTCATACAGGTGAACACTAGCATAAAAAACAGGGGTTAGTGGAATCCAAAAACACAATAGATATTATAAAAGTGATAGGAAAGGAAACACCTAGGAAGAGAAAGCGGTAGCCAATGTTAGTTTCTTACTGTTTTGTCTTGAACTCATGTAATGTTTTCACAATTTTGTTAGGATTGGTTCTGTTCTGACTTGTTTTGTTAGATTTTACTGTGTCTGATGGTATGGGCAGCTATTTTGAGCATAATGAGATGTATCATGGTAATCATGGTTGGTTTCCTATTTTCTTGTTTTGAAGTTCTATAATGATTTCATTCCTTTTTAATTGATTTTATTCTGTTTTGTTTTGTTTGATTTTATTATGAGTGATGATATGAACAGCTATTTTGAAGAAATTGAAACATTATAGTAACCATTGTTTATTTCCTGTTATCTGGTTTTGAAGTCCTGTAATGCTTTCATCCTTTTGTTTTGATTGGTTTTAATCTGTTTTCTATTATTTGATTTCATTGTGTATGGGGGTATGGACAGCTATTTTGAAGAGAACAAAAGACATTATGGTAGCCATTGTTGATTTCTTATTGTCTTGTTTTGAAGTCCCATAATGCTTTCATTCTTTTGTTTTGATTGGTTTTGTACTACTTTGCTTTGTTTGACTGTATTGTGTGTGAAGCTGTGGACAACTATTCCAAAGAAAACAAGAGACACTATGGTAGCCACTGTTGATTTCCTGTTGTCTTGTTATGAAGTCCTGTGTTGCTTGCATTGTTCTGCTCTGATTTGCTTTGCTTTGTTTTATTTTGTTTTGTTTTATTCTCTTTAAAATAAAAAAATTAAAAATTATCATTTCCAAAGTGAGGAATGGTTGTAAGCCAATAATGCAGTATCTGGTGGACATACTATTGTAAATACATGTAATGGCATCCTCCAAATAAAAACTTAGAACTACATGCATATATATATATATATATATATATATATATATATATATATTACATTATATATACTTAATATTTTTATTTTTTATAAAAGGCTGCCACAAAGTTTTTCTTCTTCTGTTACCAGGATTTAAGAGAAATACAAATTATGTGATTAATATTTCAAGTTCGTTAGTGGTTTAGACTTTCCTTCCTTATCTTTTCAATTCTGGAATGCCAGAGTTGACAGAACACAGATGACCACAACTGGCTGCTTTTTTGACACTTCTCAGTGCCAATTTTGTTGCTTATGTGTAGTTTGTATTATTATTTTAAAATCTGATACAACAACATAAAATATTGATTGGTGTACTTTCTCAATGAATCTTTGAATGCTTCAGGAACTTTTAGAGTAGAGTTAATTTAACTTGGTGGGAAGAGAGTTAGCACCAAAAGAATCCCTACTGAAAATGGGTTTGTAGGTTCTTGTTAGTGTTTATTTTTAGAGGGGTAAACTATTTGTGTTGACTTTCCTTCAACTAAATCAATGCTTTCATGATTCACTCAATAGTACTAATAGTTGCCATTTGTAGAACAATCATTATACACTAGGCATTATGTGATTTACTTCATTTGATCCTCATGACAAACTATGAATTCTGTATTATCCTCACTGATGGATGAAACTATCTTCTAGCTTTTGAATTCTGAGAACAGTTCAAGTATAAAATCAGAGAGGTATGACATAGTAATACAGAATTAGGTGGTATAAACACAAATTTGTTAGTATTTGGCAACAATTATATATTATTCCATAAGAAAAAAATTTGGATAGGAGTAGCTAATAAGTTAACAGTTGGGGACTTGTGCTTCTATGCATGAAGGATTAATTGAACTAAGATTTGTCCTCCCTCCACAGCCAACAAGAAAACCAAACAAAATGCAGAAAATGACAACTCTCAGATATTGAGCAGAGGCAGCACAAGACTGTGATCCCAAGAGAAGGGCAACCAGTGAAGAGAGCCCTATAATTACTGGAGTTATAATTGCTAGAAGGCAATTTTGATTCATAGCACATGGAAAGTAACCCAGAAAAGCACAGGAGTCTGAACTGAGTGGAGGAGACAGACAACAAACTTCCATTAGTCTGGCAATTAGAATTTTTAGGGCAGAATAATACTAAAGAAAAGAAAATCACATGTGTACATGCATGTATACATAAGATGGGGTGGGGACAGACAGAGACAGAGACAGAGAGAGAAATAGAGAGAATGCCCTGGTAACCTTCAGGTGGTCCTTTGCTTTGGAATGTTTGTATGAATGAAACTCCATGGGGCCAAGAGAGAAAGTAGTAGATAGCATAATTTCTGAAATTCACACAGGTTTCTTAATGTGCAGAGTTTCAGGTAGAAAAATAAGAAAGATTTCACCTGAAGAATTGGACTAAATTAGCTGTAAACAGAGGGGTTCTCTAGACCTTCCCTAACAAAGCCTGAAAACAAACATTGAAGGAATAAGGAATCGGACTGGACCTCAAGTTAACTGACCCTGGGCATAACAATATAAAATTCATGATATCTAGCATTTAATAAAAACTTATCACAGAGGGGAAAAAATATTGCCTGTAACTGGAAAAAATAGCTCAATCAAAAGAAATAGATCCAGAAATATAGAGATGATATTATTAGAAGACAAGAGCCTTAAAATAACTACTACAAGTGTGTTCCATATATTCAAGATATGAAGCAAAAATAAACATGTAACAAGGAGGAACAGAAGACAGGTAGTTTTAAAAGACCCAAATAGAATTTTTCAATATATTAGAAGACCCGGTTACATGGGACATTGAAGCAGGGTGATTGCTTGAGCCCATTCCTCCAAAAAGTTATACATATAAAAATATAATATCTAAAATGAAAAAAAAATCACTTGACAGGATTAGGAACAGATTTGACACTGCTGAAGAAAGATCAGTGAAGTTGAATGTATTCCAGTGGAAGATATAAAATTGAACACAGGGATAAAAAGACTAAGAAAAATGAATGAAGCACCAGTGATCAGTTGGGACCACGCCTAACAGACTAACAGGTGAAAATTGAGTTCCAAAAGGTGGCAAAAGTGTCTTTGAGAATAAAATATGAGGACTTGTTGGCCTATAATGGTAGGAGATGGAGCTACATGTAAATGCCTCAAGCATGTTTGGAGAATACCTGTTTCTTCTTTCATTTCAACTATAGGTCTTGAATGTTTGCTTCCTTCTATAAGAAGGCTCTCCACAAAAGGAATACGTTTAACATTCTCCCCTATCTGTACAAATCAGTCCGTGCTGGGAAGGATTTCTGATTAGCCCAAGTTGAGTCATGTGCCCATCTGCCCATCTAAATCAGTTCTCAGTACCAGAAGCATCCTGACCTACCCAACCTGAATGAGGTGCCACACCTGTGGGGTCTCACACTCGATGCTTCTCAGGAACACATGGAATGGAAAAAGGAATTTTCATCAAAGAAAATATTGGCAGGTGAATAAAAATAAAATGGTCAAAGCACCATCGTTTAGATTCAGCTTATCCAAGGACTTTTAATGCAAACTATTTGCCTCTGAAATACAAAGCATTGAATTTCTAATCTATTTTCTGATGCAGTGGCTGTCACATGCATTGCTGTGCTGAATTTGTTATTTAGCTCCTGTTCTGGTTCATGGGAACTTTTCCCTCCAGCTAGATATTACGACCCTGAAGAGCAGTGACCGTGTCTTCTACATTTTTAATCTCTGCCTGTGGCTAACTGGCATAGTGTCTTTCAAATGGTAGCAGAATGAATGTTTGTTTTGATGAATCTGCTACAAGAACTAGTCAAATACTCCCATTAAGCTGAAGAGAAATTAGTTTGTGTAAATACCCTCAGCCTGTGTCATTATGAAAGAAGTATAAAGTGTTCATTAAAAACTAATTGGTAAGCAATTTGCAAATGAAAAACTGATTACTTTTTTTTCTCTTTCTTTATATTGGGGCTCCAAAGCTGTAATGAAAATGCCAGATGTAGCTACAAATGAATAGATACATACATATATACATACACACATACTAGATGAATGAAACAAAAAATGTTTGTTACTAATATCCATTTTTACTATGTCAATTTGCAAAATACTATTTTGTAATGGTTCTCTTTGGGGAATGTAGTAGTTTTTTGTGGTTTAATATATAGCTTCTTAAATTTCTCCATCCCAAGTCCCTGTGGGGACACATGCTAGAATTTGTTGATATTTAGTCCTTCTTGGTTTTAATATCCTTCCTACTGTCCAGAAAGATTCCTCAATTCTAAGTCAGTTATTTTGAATTAAATACTGTGCTTGCCATAGAGCTCTTTAGACTGCACCCAGCAAGGCGGAGGGTGGTTATCCTTGAGCACTTTGGCCTAAATTTGTTTTTGCAAAAATATATGATCACTTAGTAGACCCTCAAGGGAAGAGTTATGAGGTAAGAGGAAACTTGCAGAAACCTTTCTTGAAATAATGGGGAGGAGGGCATGTGGATGTTGGACTAGGAAAAATTCACAAATTAGACATCTAAGACACATGTATCAAAAGGGGACATGTAAAGGTAAATGAGGAAAGTGCTCCTATTACCACTCTTGTGTACACAGGGACCTTCTTCTAATTAGTGCAATTATGATGAGAAAAAAAGAACCAAACTAAAGCAAATACAAAAGCATAGGCACAAGTGTGGGCTTGATCCCCTTATTATAAGACAGGTTACGTGTGGTTACAGAGCAGTAAAACCAACTCGGATCATCCATTATGAGACTCCCAGGCCCTGCCTCTCACGTTGGCCTCCATTTGTTTTACACGCTCAACCCTGGAGCCTTCAGGGTTCATCTCTGGGTAGCCTATCCATACTCACTTGTGTCAATGTTCATTTCTTGTAGATTAGAGGATGGAGGTAATGTTTGTTTGCCAAGATACCCTATTTACTAAACTCTTCTCATTTAGAGAAAGAAAATGGAGAAGAAACACTACCATATGGACTGTAGGATTTCATTTACAAGTTCCATCTCAATTTCAGGATTTTAGAGTGGAAAAATATGTACCTTAGGTTTAAGGAAACAAAAAGTTACGGTAGAAAGAAGGGTATTGGTGGGCTCACTGGATAGATGAGGAAGTCATTTGGAACCTGGAGTGTTCACATGATCGCAACAAAGACAGGCGCAGAGAAGTTCTCTTCTTATACTGTGATCTGAAGATTTCCTCCAAAACTCATGCTGACATCTAATCACTATCATGACAATACTAACCAAAAAATCCTTTAGGAAATGATTGAGTAGCCAAGCATGGTACCACATGTGTGCAGTCCCAGCACTTTTGGAGGCTGAGACAATAAAAAGATAAATTCAAGCCCAGCTTAGGCAATTTATCTACTCAGTGAGGTCCTGTCTAAAAACAAACAGACAAAGAGGGTAATGGAGAGGGACTGGGGATGTAGCTCAGTGCAAAGGCCCTGGGTTCAGTCCCCAGGGTGCAAATAAATAAAAATAGCTAACTAAATAAATAAGTGGTTAGGTCATGGAGTTTCTCCTTCATGTATGGGTGGGAGTTGATCTGGTGCCACTAGTGTGGGATCCTGATAAGGGAACGAGTTCACCCTGACTTCTCTCTGTTTTGTGCGTGTGCCTCCTCACCATCTGATACTTTCTATCACATAATGACTCAGGAAGAAGGCCACTGGCAGATTTTGGTGCCATGCTCTTAAATCTCATAATCCCCAGAATAGTAAGAAATAAATCTCTGGTTCCTATAACTTACCCAGTATTAAGTATTCTTTTATGTCTGGGTCATGCCAGATTGCTGGACCGCAGATGTTCACAACTTCAAGGCCCAGTGCAGAATCTCTAAATCAAAGCGTATATTACCAAGCTGCAAAGCACAGACCCAAATGCAATGATGAACGAACCTAAAAGACAGACAGAGCACCCTTCTCTTCCAGGGTGCATGGCCTCCCCTGCTTTGGCAGCACCTCTGTCTCCCCAGGGCTGGTTCACTGATGGTTGGTGAATATTCAGCTAGTGTTACTAAGCAGTTCTATTCCATCTTTATCGCCTATTTAGGGGTATGGCATTCTGTGTTCCTCATGATATCTATGGCATCTTTTCCTCTCATTTGTAAATAGCTTTCAGAAACCTGAAATGAAATTACATTAACTCTTCATTTCCTCTCACCAGTCTGAGTCAGTTTCACTTGGAATCAGCTGTACCTTCTGGTCCTCTTAAGAAACTCATATTTTTACAGAGGAAGAAAATGATCAGTCTGCAGGATACTGCATTTTAAAGAGAGTGCTTGGGAAAGGAGAGGGAGACCACTGTCCCCTCCCTTCTTGAATGAGCTCATTTCCCCCTTTCCTCTTAGTTATAAAAATATGCACGAACTCACTTGCTTCAGATTAAAGTGATAAAGTATAATTTTCCTGTACACATTTTAATCCACTTAGCACTAGGTCTACTGAAGGCTCAGTTTCTTTCCCTGCTCTGTATTAGATTCGGTCTCTAAATGGTTTCCTCCCTTGTATGATTCCTGTGCTCATATTAGCCTTGCACAATTTCAGCTCAGCACAGAAGGAAGGAAATCACCAAGGTAACATTCGCTGCCCACACTGCAGTTGATTTTGTGTGCATATGTGTTTTTAACAAAAATAGCATGCAGATCTGCTGTTCTCCCTTAATGTCTGTAACAGGTTGAAAGATCTCAAACTTCTGTTTTTCCTTAAGCTAATAGGAGATTTAATCTGAGCCATAGGGGAAGGAGGAATCATTTGTGTATGAATGGCCTAGGAAAACCCTGCCAAGCAGAGTTCCCCAACCAAGGGCAGTGCACAAAGAAATTGGGCGTGTAAGACCTGGGGATATCTGAATGTAAAGATGGGGCAAAGTTCTCCAACAGAAGCACATTAAGAATATTTTCAAATTTCAGTTATTTAGCTCTAAAGTCCTTGTCAACTTTATGTTTAAAACAGGCCTGATCTGAAATATGAAAGCAAGCAGTTGTCCCTGTCTGGTTCCCCATAAGGGCACATTCTCCTTTACTCCCCTCCCCACAAGATTCTCTGCATATTTTTCCTGTCTCTACCTGTGTTAGGCCCAGTGTTCTCCAGAAACCCGTATCTTCAGCTTTCTCTATGCCGAATGGGTCTGGGTGGACCCATTTGCTCAGCATTCCATTCTTTCAATGCCTTATTTTCTCCTCTTTAAGTAGCCAAAGGTGATAACTTTCTTCCCAGGTAGATTTCTGAGGGGGAGTATTGGTAGTTCAGCAAAGGAAGCAATGCCATCATTGAATTTGAAGCGATTAAGAAGCTGTAGGCTAGCCTGTGGAAGGCAGGGAAAACTAACATTAAAGAGACCTGGAATAGAATCTTGATATTGCTAATTTGACACGGAAATCTGAACAAGTGAATTAACTTGTCTGAGCCTCAGTTTATTCACCTTTACAATGGAGCTACTGACATGCATTTCATTGGGATGTTGTAAAAATAGCATTGGATGGTTTTTGCAGATTGAATGTTTATAGGACTTACTACAAAGGTAACTATGGTGACATTGGAGACATGGTATTTATCTGCTTTCCTAACCTGATACCAGCCATATTTGCCTACAGAATCATTTTGAGTGCCATTTTAGGCTTGAAAATGGTTTTTAAATAATATTTCCTAAAACTATAAAGTAGCACAGTACCTACTGAGCTAAAATAAGATTAAATGCTACTTTGCCTCCTCTTCCTCCTTCTCTTTTTTCTTCTCCTACTTAATGTTTAATTAGAAAAACAAATGCCTACAAATTACTTTTGAATGCTGTACTATCCCTAGTTTTGAATCCTTTAGTGAATCTCATGGAGTCTCATCTAAAAGATATCCCGATGCATTGACGTCTTTCATATCACGGGGCTCATCCCAGTCTAAACCCTTGCAATTCCATTTACAGGCGTCTGTAAGGGAGTGTTAGATCAGCACTGCTGTGCAGCCACTGTTTAAGAAAGGTCATTTTATTCATTTCTTTCTGATCCATCCTCTGCAGAACGCGGTTGCCTTTCTCTCTTGTTCATCATCACAGGCCATGGTCTGAGAACATTACCAAGCACACGTTAGGGTTTGGCAAAAACTTTGTAAATGAATTATATTCATTTGTGTGCTCCAGCAACAATCCTATGAGGCAGTCATTCTTTCTACATTTTATAAATAATAAACCCAAGGTTTTTCCTATGAGGGATGAGCCTTTCCAAAACAAGAGACCAAGAATAGGTTGGATCTAATACATTTTGAAGAAATTTCATAGACGTTAACTACACTTTAGGTTAATTAATCAAATAGTGCTTTATCCTGAACTATAGGACAACTTTGTTATTCCCAAATTTTCTATTTCTTTCATATTTCATTGGACATGCTTGATGAAATTCCTTCTAAACATACAATTGAATAATTCATTACATTTTTATTTTCAAGGTTCTGAAGACCACATGGAGTTTCTCACCCTGTGTTTATTAGTATTCTGAGGATATATCCAAGTAGGTTCTGTCCTTATGCAATTTTAAATGAAGAGCTTTGTTTTGTTAAACTCTTATCCATGGGTAACATCTTATTATATAAGTAATTTTTATTTCTATCAACTGTGTTCTCACAGAAGCAGAAATTTTCATTTGCACCTACTTTACATTAACACAGTTGGCACAGTATTTATCAGATCAGAATATATGTTTCCGATAATAACTAAACAGGCATTAAAAGCAGGATGTGCCTACTGAATTTTAGTAAGGTAACCATGACAAAATTTTAGAAAATTAAATACTTGTGTCTGGGCTTTTTAATTATTATTTTCTTTCTTACCCAAATGGTCTGAATAAATGACCGTTAGGATACATGAATCAAAATCAATGCAACATTAACTCAGCCAAGACAGAGTAGGATTGAATTAAGTAGCTGATGCAGTAGACTAATGGGAAATGTATGAGAAGTCATCCAGATACAATGAGGTTATTCTCGTCCTTTACACACATCCCCCAGATGCTTAAGATTATAACTTGATGCTTTCATCTTTCTTATGTGGAAGAGGAACTGATGACACTAAAACCTATCAACCCTGAATTGTTCAGTAAATGCAAAATTCAGTTAAGGATCATTGGGTCAGATGCCAAATAGTAAAATGATTGCCAATGCCCTTGAAGTAGAGATCGCAGTGAGATGGAGTGAACTCAGTTGCTTAGTGGAGAATATTTGCAGAACTGTGTAGATGTGCTGCTGTGTGAAAGGAGTGCTTGCCGTTGATTGTACACCTCTCCACGTACACAGAAAGTGCTGATATTGTTTTACATCTCCCCATGTTACAGTTTATATCTAGAAGTTCCCCTCAAATCCCATGCCATCATAGACAGGACCTTTAGAAGGTGATTGGCTCTTGGGGGTGGCATCGCTGGCTTCGCATTAGGAGGTAAGGTCTAATGGGAAGAGGTGAGTCACAGAGGGTGTGGACTGGAAGGATTTATCTTCCCTTCTGGCTCCTCTCTTGATGTTCTCTGCTTTCTGGAGCCATGAACGATTCTCTTTTGCCATGCTCCCTGGGCGACGCCACCCTGCCTTGGAACCAGGCAACTGTGGACTGAAACCTCTACACACTGTGGGCTAAAAATGAACCACCTTTCCATTAAGCTGGGGATGTCAGGGACTGCTTCTCAGAATTCAAAAAAGTGACTAAAACACCACATATGTATTTTATGATTCACAGAATATAGATATTTGTTCATAAAAGCAGCTACTATGAGCTAATCAACTGTTCTGTGCTTTCAAATTTATACAATGAGCACGAATTTCTTTTATAATTGAAAAGAAATATATGAATGTTTAATATTTTAAAGAATAGTATTTTAGCCATTGATTATCTAAATAATAAATATGGTTTCATCAAGAATCCAAGAAACACGGTGATAACAGATGTAACAACGTAAAATCTCAACTGTTAACAACCTAACCACACGGTTTCTCACCTTCAAGCTATTACATTTTTGTGTTTCAAATTGAAGTATAATTTATTTATAATAAAATATTCTGTACTTAAGAAGAAAAGTGGATTCATTTGAAAAATCATACAGTCATGTAATCTACAACCTTATTAAAATATAGACTACTTCCACCTCCTTGTCACCTTTGTACACTGCTTTGGTTTAGACCTATAATGTGCCCCAAAAGTCTTATGTTCAGATATGGAACCTGGTCAGAAAGCATGAGTCACTGGGGTTGTGACTTGGAAAGGTTTATTCTGATCCCTGTCTCCTCCTGGCCAATATGCAGTGAATGATTTTCCTCCACCATATTGTTCTGCCCTGCTGTTTCTGTCTCAGAGTCACCTGACCATGAAATGAATCCACTAAACCTTGAGCTGAAATAGACCTCTTCTCCTTTGAGTTGTCAAGTATTTTGTCCTAGAGATGGGAAAATTGCTAACAAATGCATCTTCTCAGATGATCACAAACAGCCCAACTTGATTGTGTTTCTATCCCTATACATTAGTTTGCCTGCTCTGGAATTTCATATACATAGAATCACACATGGAGTATGTACGCTTTTGAGTTTGGCTTTCTCACTGATGCCTTTAAAATAGAGGGACTGGAGGAGGGAAAGGAGAATGGGATATAAAAAGAATTCAGATATACATGCGCCAACTAACCACAATGAATGTTGTACTGCAAACATTACTAATTAAAAATCATTCATTGAAGATAGGAAATATACTTTCATTGAAGCTAGTGAGAATTCCTCAAGGGAGAATCAATAAAGCCATTTTATAAATAAAGTATTGGAGAATTTTCCCCTCTAATCTCATTTGGGAAGACCCAAATGACTGACGCTAGAATAGCTGGGGTTGGAAGATTCACTTCTAAGATGACTTTTTTGCACCCACGTGTCTGGTGCATGGGTTAGTGTGACTGAAGGTGGATTTAGCTGAGCTTCTGTTAATGAGCTTCATGTTGTCTTTCTAGATAGCTTGGGCTTCTCAACTAATGGCATCTGGAATTCAAGAGAGATGATTTTGAGAGGGGACTTCATGAGTAGGAGCATTCCAGCATGATCAGGCAAAGTGGCAAAGACTTTGTAACTGAGCCTTGGAAGTCAGATAAATCACCTACATACTATTTTATTGACCAAAGCAATTCTACACTCACCCAGGTGCGAGGGGAAAGACATAGATTCTACCTGTCAGTAGCAAGAGTATCAGAGAATTTGTGTCATATATTTTTGATTTCTATGAGTAGTACACACATATTGTGTCAGAATTAGATGATCATACTACTTGTTTAGGTTATGTCTAAGTGAGGTAAAGTTGAAATGTGCCTTTTGCATGGTTAAATAGAATGGGTTTAATAAGAAATTCTGTTCATAAGGAACTGACTAAAGAAAAGCTTCTGTCATGTTAGGTTGGAGATGCTAAGTAAAGAGTATTATAAGGTACTGGCGGGAAAATAGAGCTGCATGATCTGAAGAAGATCATTAAGGAATCATAGGTTAAAGACCAGTTTTACACATTGAAACACAGCATGATTTGTTCACTTAGGGAAAGTGACTCCTCATGGCATTGATTATGGCTGTGACCCTCATTGCATGACTATACAAGAAAAGTTGCTGGGAAAAGACTTGTCTTTAGAATGAAAAACTATGCAAGTATCTAGGAGATATAGATATTATTGACCTATTCACTAGGTTTGGGGTAGGCAGAATAATACCTCTACTTCCCCATCTCCCAAGATGTCCATGTCTTACTTCTGAAACTTAGTAAATGTCCATAATTATATGACATATAGGAGAATGTATGAGAGTTATGGTTGCAGGTGACATTGAAGTTTTCATACCATTTTAAATAGAGTATCTCAACTAATTTATGTTCAAATGGAATCTGTGCATGTGATCTGATTTGAAAATAAGGATGTAATTATGTTGAGGTGATTACAGTTCATACTGGATTAAAATGGGTCCTAATCCAATATGACTGGTGCTCTCATAAGACAGAGGAGAATTTGGATATATATGCAAAAGGAGACATGAAGAGAGAATGCTGTGTGGAGATGGAGACAGAGACTGGAGTGATGCATAAACAAACAAAGGGCATTGAGGATTGCCATCAGTCACTGGAAGGCTTGAGGAAGCAAGGGAGAGCGCCTTCCTAGAGTGTTCAAAGAGGGTGTGGCCTGCATTATGGATTTCTAGCCAACAGAACAGTGAAAGAGTGAATCTCTGCTATTTAAATTTCCCAATTTGTGCTAATTTGTCATTGTATCCATATGAAAGAGGGTTTCTAATCAGCCTGATGAAATGACAAGTGTTCTCATAGTTGGAAGAGGGAACCAGAAGAAAGATTAAGAGAGAAGACAGCATTCAAAGGACCCAGCCCAATGTTGTTGGCTTTGAAGATGGAAGAAGTTGTGACAACAGATGCTTGTGCCTTGTATAAGCTGAAAATAGTAAGGAAACACATTGTCCTTACAGCCTTCAGAGGAAATATAGACCTTCCATTGCTTGATTTTATTCCAATAAGACCCATATCAGACTTCTGACCTCTACAATTGTAAGATAATACATGTGATGGTTTAAGTCACTAAGTCTAAAGCAATTTCATTATAGAAGCAATTGGTAACTAATATAAGCTTAGTTTACACTTTGGTCCGGAGAAGATGGTATACAAGTCAGACTGGCTTTAGTGAAAAGAAGGTTGGCAAAATCATTCTCTGGGTGAGACCATGGGAAAGATAGAGGGGAAGCAAGCTGGATACTGTTTCTTGATCAGAATCCAAGGAAGCAAGGAGGGAAGGGTGAATCAGACTCTGTTATGAGCTTAATTGTTCTCTCTAAAATTAACTTTCTGAAGTCTAAACTCACAGTACCTCAGAATTTGAGTGTATTTAGACATAGGACCCTTCAGGAGGTAGGTAAGATAAAAAGGGGTCACGTGGGTAAATTCTAATCTAATATGAATAGTGTCATAATAGGATATGATTAAAATCTAGACTTACTCAGGAAAGAGGCCTGGTGAAGACAGGGAAATTACAACTGTCAGACATGGTGGGTCGTGCTTGTAATGACTCCATCTTCCGTGCTGTGTTTGAAGATGGAAGAACATTTCATCTTACCTGAACATTCAGAATTTGTCTTATCTTCTTATGTGAACATGCGGAACTTAAATGTTTGCATATTAAGTTCTCTCTCTCTAGTTGAATAAAAGTCAACTCATAAAAAAAAGAACTAGAATGGTCAAGTAGTCAAAGAATTTGAATTCTAAAAACAAAGCATTCATTAGATACTAATTAAATGTGATTTTTTTCAAAACTGCATTTGGGAGTAGATTTTCCTAAAATAATATATCACTCACATACACTGATAATCTCTTTTGGAAGAATCCTATTCCTCAGGACAACTGAATGAGCAGTGGCTAAATATGTGTCTGTATGATACGGTAACTCAATGTCATTGTTATGTGCAGTTAACTTGATAGTGAAAACCATCATTCTTAGAAAATCTATACAGGTGAATCCGATTGGAAACCATTCTACTCTGTCCTGTCATCCTGATACAAGGCATATGCATGTTTACGTATTGAATCCAGTTGCAAGTGGAAATTAATAACAGACATTGCTAAATATAAATTACTTCCTTATAAATTAATTTAAATTGGATAGTTCCTCCTTAATTTTATTCAAATCAAATACTCTCAGCCTCAAGGTCTTCCAAGATGAGAATGTGAGCTGCTTTGCATCCTGGTGTGAGAGAGCAATCTAAGCAGATTTAAATTATTTAAACTGGTCACTCCACTCCAATAAATCTTAACTAGTTCTTTAAATCATTGATGAGGGCATTGGATCTTGAAATCTGGGTGGCAAATAAAGGAAAGAAATACGTGCTGATTTTAATTACTTTTAAAGGAACAGCATTTGATTCTGATCTTACTAAAATCAGATCATAGGTACTCAATAACCTGAAGTGAGAAAACAGATGGAGTTTTATACTACCAAAAGTTCCAAAACCTGACCTAATAAAATATATACCTGCAAATTGTGTAGGGTTCCTCCTTAGTTCCTATAATCTATCACCTTGTGTACTTTATTCCAGTTAGTCCTAATAACAGCGTCTGAAGTAGGGCCTTGTGTCAGTCAGCTTTCTGTCATTATGACAAAATACCTGAGAAAAACATATAAAGAAAAGAGATTTATTTTGACTCACAGTTTCAGAGATTTTAGTCCACAGTCAGGTGGCCCCATTACTTTTGAAACTGTGCTCATGTAGAAAGATTGTTCCATAACACAAAGCTTTTCATTTCATGGCCAGTAAACAAAAAGCATTAAGAGACCTCCCCTGGACCCCAATTATTAAAGTATCCACCATCTCCCAATAGCACCAAAGTGGGGACTGAGCACTAAACTTTAACACAGGAGCCTCTGGGGACAGCCCAGATCCAAGTTAAGAAGTGTGATAGTCCTCACTTTACAGATGAATAAACTCATCTACATAACACACTTAGCTTTTAAGTTCCTGAACTGAAATTTGTTCTGTGGTCTATTTGACTCCAAAGCCTATGTACTTTCTACTATATCATGCTCAATCTTATGCTTTCTACTATATCATGCTCAATCTTATTTCACGGTTTACCAAGTGCTTTAAAAATATTTTGTTTAAGGCTTGAAAACTCCTATGAGGTAATTCTCTATTTTATGGTTGAGTAGCTAAGCATTCAGGCAGCTGACCCCAAATAATTCAGTAGGAAATGGCCTTTGAATGCTTTTTTCTCTGCCTCAAGCCATCCACAAGCACATACATACACCTGCACATCAAAGCATATGTTCTCGGCAGGTGTCCTCACTGGCAGTCTGGCCTCATCCTCAGTGAGAGGCATAAATTAACTTGGGAGCCTACATAGAAGGAAAGGACGGGCATATTTACTAGTGCACATAAGAGCCACCTATTTGCCAATCACTTTATTAATACTGAAGGATTGGTTAGGGATACTCTTTAGTTTCTTACTTCCTAGAGAACATGCATGTTAAATTGACCGAAACTTCAGAACTTCACGGTTCCTGGGGTTAGAGCTGCCAGATAAAATGTAGGCCACCCAATTAAATCTGATTTTCAGATAAACAAGGAATAATTTTTAAGTATAAGCATATTCCAAACATTGCCTAAGACATACTAAAGAAGTTATCAGTTATTTATCCTGTTTCAATTTAATTGGGTGAACTGTATTTTTACTGACTAAATCTGGCAGTTCCAAACCAGAGTAGATGTTGAAGGACAGAAATGGTGTGACTCAGCGAAGCCACCAATCATAATGTCAAGATACTTCTTGACAAGAAAAACTCTACTTAGTACTTGTCACTGTTATTGAAAAGTCGTATAATTTCTCTTGCACTTGGCAGTCTACTGTGATTCTCATAAAAATAGAATTACAGATATATGTATATCTCTATAATTATAATACATATGTACTGCATAAAGAAGAAAAAAGGAATTTTTTAGGTGAAAAGCAAACACAAAACAACCAAACACAAAAATAATTCACATTATTAAAGTGATCTCACAAAAACTGGACAGCCTAATTATCCATATCAGTGGTTCTCCAATCGTAGCATGCATCCAAATCACCTGGAGGAAAGATTTATAAAATGCAGATTGCTGGAACCCAGTCTTAGAATTTCTGATTCAGCTGAGGCATGTGTGTGTGTGTATGGGTGTGCACGTGCCTTATGTTTCTTATTGAGAAAACACACTTTGCAATTCACTGCCCTGTAAAACCATGAAATATCAACTGAAAACACTAAAACTCAACTTCCTCCAGAAGTATGTCAAATTAGTGCTGAGGTAACCAGTAGTTAGTTGAACTAGGCTAGGCAAGCATTAAAACAAAGATTTCTCAAATTCCCTCGGAGCATATTTCTTACCAGTAGGCTGCAATGCAATGAACCACGAAGGGAAAACTAGCCTTGCACCACTCTCCCTTGCATATTCAATTCTGAGCCCAGACCCAATTCCAAGTGCCTGCTGCTGAGTACATATTCATTCATTATCCTTTATTATCACCTACGGCTAAGCTTACTGTGCTGCAAAGTCACAACCTGAATAACAACCGTCCAGGAAACTCTTTCCATAATATTATCACCCTGTAGGTCTGAGCTCTTAAGTAATGTGTAATGAAGCACAAGAATATTTCTTGCAACTAATTTTTCCATTCTCTTGTATTTTCTCAGTATTTTTTCTACTGAAGTAGCTATCATGCTATTGACATCAGCACATTTCAGTGGTAGTTAGGGCTCTTGATAATGCTCTCTTGGCATCACCCTGGGCTTTTTCTTTTCTTCTTCCTTCCTTCCTCCCTTCCTTGTAATATTTTAATGTGCTATTTGAAAAATGCTTGCCAGAAGAACATACTAAGAGACTGTATCATAGAAGTGTCTTTGTACTAAAGTCTAGAAACACACGGAAAGGTGGCAAAATTTTACACCCCAAAATGTACCATTTGGGCATAAAGATACTTTGAACTGAAGATAATGAAAGAAGTCGATACATAGAAAACTCTCTGCCTTCCTTCTATTTGCTTACAAGCATGACATAAATTTACAGTGGGAATCCTCTTCTGCTTTCTACCAGGAAAGACAGAAGCTAACCACCTGGAAACTACCAGAGGAATCTCCATACAAAACTTTACTAACCTGATTTTTTCAACTATTAGTTTCTGACAGATCAGCCTTCCCACAATTTGCTGCCCTTGGTGACTCGGGTCTCTTTCTTTTGTTTTATCACTTCTCTAAAAGTGTATTGTTCTTTGTTGAACATGCTATATTGCTGGAGTGCTAAGCTACCTCTTTACATTACTTACTTATTTCTAAGCACTTCCATGTTGGCCACAACCAATGCACATCTTAGTAGACCTGTTCGTTTTCTCTTGTTAATCTGTCCTCAGTTAATCTGTCCTCTGATCCCCATCTTCTTGAGAACTTAAAAAAAATAGAAAGAAAATTATTTTTTCTCCCCTGTGACAATCATAGAGCCAGAAAATTAAAACAACAATTTCTGATTTACTGGGCATTTAAAAAATATTTGCGTGTGTGAAATTTCTGTATTAAAGAAATTTAATTTGAAACTTTAGCCTTCACTATTTTTTCTTTTTTGGGAGGAACTGAGAATTTAAATTTTGAATTTTGTGTTCAAAATGGTTATGTGTTACTTTTTCTTTGTATATGGAATACAGAAAGTTCCCAACTTAAGTATGGTTTGACCTAATGATTTTTTTAACTTTATGATGGTGCAAAAGCAATAAGCATTCAGAAGAAATTGTATTTCAAATTTTGAATTAGATCTTTTCCCAGGCTAACAATATACATAATGATTCTGTCTCTTGATGCTGGACAGTGACAGAAACCCACAGCTCCTGGTCAGCTGCTTAATTCCAAGGCCAAGAAACTGATATTCTACAGTGTACTCTAATGCTAAATAGTAATGTCCAGTAGTTTAGTGTATTAAATGCCTTCTCTTCTCTTCTCTTCTCTTCTCTTCTCTTCTCTTCTCTTCTCTTCTCTTCTCTTCTCTTCTCTTTTCTCTCTCCTCCCTTTCTTCTTTCTTTTCCTTTCTTTCTTGATGGTACTGGGATTAGACCCAGAGACTTCATACAGAGCTACATCCTCATCCCCCTCTTTTAAAATTTTTTACTTTGAGATAGTTTTGCTAAGTTACTAAGTTATACAGGCTGGCTTCTAACTTGAAATCCTCTTACCTTAGCCTCCCAAGGTGCTGATATTTCAGGGGTGTGCAATCAGTCCCAACTAAATGCATTTTTTGATTTGCAATATTTTAAGCACATTTTCAATTTAAGATGGTTTACAGGCATGTAATTCTACTGTAAATTGAGAAGCAACCATATGCTAAATTGTGTGATTTCTCAGATTTAAACTCATTATGAAGTATCTGGTGTTTGTACTTTACTTTGCTAGCTTTTCCTGCAAAGATGAATTATGGTGGTGGTGATGGGGAGGACCATTATCACCGACTTTTGTAATTCTTGATATTTGCATCTTCATAATTCTATTGCCAATTTATTTTCAGGTCAACCGTTCCTTCTTGTACTAAGTTTTCAAATTGTTCACCTTAATTATATACTGTTCTAATTAAGTTGGCTTTACAATTGTTCATGTCCTTTTGTGAGACAAGTACTAGGGTTTTGTGACTTCTTTTGTTCACTTATAAATTTCAAACTGTGTTCCAAACGCTAAAAAAATGACTTTTAATAAGTTGTTTTTATATGTGAAAAAGATGCTGTCAATTTACCTAGGAAAGCAGGAATTTTGTGTTTTTTCCCAGCTACAAGAATGTTCCACATCTTGTGTGTCAGCATAGGGGCATGCACTGCTAGAAAAATCAATGAACTCAGAATGACTGGCCCTATACAATATTATGAAGTAAAGAAATGATTTTTTTTCAACAAGCCTCAGCCATCTATTTCTATAAACTTTCCTCCAAGCAAGAGTTACCAGATTAAGAATAAGAATAGGAATCTTAGCTAATTTAGTAACTCAAATAAATGCTTAATTTTTTTTTTACCATAAATATTGTTAGTCTGCTTTCTGTCATTGTAACGATACCTAAGATGAATCACCTTAAAGAGAGGGGAATTTTATTTTGGCTCATTACATCAGAGGTTTCAGTTGACAGTCACTTATCTTCATTGCTTTGGGCCTGTGCTGAAACAGCACATAATGGCAGGAGCATATGACAGAGGAAGCCTATTTACCTCATGATAGTTGGAAAGCACAGAGAAGGAAAGGAAATGACTAAAGGCCTAGTATCCCCATCAAAGGTATGTCTCCAGTGCTCTAAGTCCCTTCCACTAAGCATCACCTCCTAAAGATTCCACCACCTTCCAATAGCACCATCAGCTGAAGACCAAATCTTTCACATATGGGCCTTTGGGGGGACATTTCAGATTCAAGTGCTAACAATCATATTCCAAATGTTGAACAGTATACATACTTACACTAGAAAAAGTTTTATTGTTTATCTGAAATTTGAATTTAGCTGGCATTCTTTATTTATTAAGTCTGTCCTGTTCCCAAATTACTGTAATTATATTAAATTTCCTCTTCTAGTAACTTACTCCCAAGAGAAGAATTGTGAAATTACTCAAGTTAAAGTATAAAATGATAAAGATTATAGTCATCAAAAGTATCTTCACTTTAATAAAATCAGAATGTTACATGGGGCAATTTAAATTCTGAACCGGATGGTAGTCAGGAGCCCTGGGGCAGAGATGACTTCTTACCTATGAACTCCTACCATGCGCACAGTTTCAGCTCAGTAACTTCTAGGATACTCAGGAAATCCAAGTTAGGGATCTTGGCTCTCTTCATTCCTGGCTACTATGAAACTGGATCTAAAGTGTGCCACTCAACCTCCTTGCCACAGTTATCTGTTGCCACATAACACATTAACCATTATTTAGAGACTTAAAACAGCAACTAGTTTATAATACTCTACAGTTTTATGAGTAGAAGCTCAGGGATGGATCTTATATTTCATACTCAGTGTCCCACTGTTTACCATTCCTAGAAGTTTAAGTCCCTTTCCTTTTTCATTTTTTTGTATTGTTACTTCTCCATAAATTTATTCTTTGGCTACAGGTGTGTAAGCCCTCAGTTATAACAGATTCTTCAGGGCTCCTATGTACCTAAAATATTTATACCTTCACCCTTTTAATCTGTTCTATCAGCTTCTCAGTTCCAGCTATGCAACTCAAGAGAAAGAAAGAAACTTTTCTTCCCTGTATCCCGGTGCTGTTCTCTTTCCACCTGTCATTCTGTCTTCCTGGGTGAGTCACACATCCTTCCAGCAGAGAAGTCCTGGAGCAGTCAGACTTCCAACTTTAAGCATCAGCCTCCATGAAGAACATTCCAAAAGATCAAGACCCAGAAAAGCTGCAAAATCTTTTTCTGGTCAAGTCTTGCAAGACATGAAACTTTCTTCCCATCATGTTCTATTAGTTAAAGGTGAAGCATAGAGCCAGCCCAGAAGAGCAAGAGCTGTGGTTCACAACAGGGTTCCTTCTGGAGACTGCCCACTATACTCATTGAGAATCAGTTTCTGACACTACAAAATGGGCTAAGTTTACAATATGTTGATGAGGTCAGCATGAAATAGATTTACAAAACATTTTTAAAATGCTGCATTTCTATCGTAATGAATTAGGTAGAGTCTGACACATCTACTATTATCTCCATTTTTTGAAAATTCTGTGAGTTACCTTATTTTTATATCAAATTTATAAATATATAATTTATTATACAATGTCATATTTAATTACATGGTGTACCTATAAATATACAACACACACGTATGTATATATATATATATATATATATATATATATATATATATATATAATCTCCTAAATCATTAACAAACTGACCAGTTTCTATACATCTAGACTGGTACTATTAAGTAGTATTTTATGTAGAGTACAAAAAATAGTTACTCAGATAATTTTCTGTGGAACTTCTGCAACAGAATCTCAGTTGTGAAATGCAGGTCTAAAAGGTTTAAATTGCCTCATAAGTTTTAATGTAACTATTATAATGTCATCCCTTTCAGACAGCATATCACCTTGAATTTAATGATGAATGTAGAGAGATATGTTCTCCTTGACTATACACCTTTGATTTCTACCATTAGCTGCCTTTACCCAATGCAAGTGCACTATGACTTGCACACACATGCACACACACACACACACACACACACACACACAATGTAAGGAAAGAGAAGTGTGCTCAAGGAAGCACAGAATCAAATCAAATATGCACTGACATACTGGCTTTCACATGTGCCTTTTAATCTTTAAGTCATTGACTGAGATTTGTTTGCTTATTAAAATTCTGCAGAACCTTTTTTTGGTGGAAAACCTCTTTAGCACAAGATATCAATTAATCTGCAACCTTAAATCCTGTCAGTCATTTGGAAAGCTCCATGAAGAAGCCATTATCTGACATACTATTTATTTTAGCACACACACACACACACACACACACACACATATTATATAACTGCTTACACTAGCAAAGGAAGGATTTTTGTAACACCAGATATTTAATTTGATAATTATTAATCTATTTATCAATCAGACTGGAAGAATTCTTAGAAAATCAAGCTCTCCATAGTTTCATGAAGTTAAAATTCTGTATCTCTGTGATAAAAGAATTTCTCTGGCACAGTCTATGGACTATCTCTGTTTAGATATTTGTTGGCATAAGTTATTTTCACAAAGCACACTGATGCGATACTTAGTGTCGATTAGTCAGGGTTCTCTAGGAAAATGGAAGTAATAGGATATGCAATAAACAGATAAAAAGGAGATTTTATGGGAATTGGTTCTCATGCTTATGGAGGCCAAGATGTTCCATGGTGCACCAGCTAGGGAAGCTGATGGCATAATTCAGTTTGATTCCAAAGCAATGAGAACCAAAGGAGATGAGTATAAGTCTCAGTTCAAGGCTAAAGACTTGAAACCTGAGACTTAAACTTGGTATAAGTTCCAGAACCCAAAGGCACAAGAACTTGGAGCTCTGATGTCAGGGGTCAGAAGGTGGCTGTCTCAGCTTTAGGAGAGAGAGGAAAATTGCCTTTTCTTCATCTTTCATTCTATCTAGCACTCGCAGATAGATTAGATTATGCTTACTTACACCTGGGAGGAAGATCTTTACTCACTCTACCAATACAGACAGTAATCACTTCTATACACACCAGCACAGACACAACAAGAAATGTTTTACCAGTTACTCGGGTATCTGTGACCCAGTGAAGTCCACCACTATAATTAACCCCACACATCTTTTTTCTCAATTACATTATTATCAATAGGTCTTAGAATGACAATGATAGGATTTTTCCATAGCATCAGAGTTATTTTTTTAAGTTGTGTTCTGATTTGTTTTGGTCAAAGACAATGTTGTATGGCATTATTTCCTTAATGAATATTTCATGAATAGAACAATGGTTCATTTTCATAAATACGGAGAAATTCAGGAGTGAGGTAATTGTCCTGCATTATTCGACACAAATATTTTCTCTGAAATCATCTGTGTGATTTCAGTGTTTTTTGATAGTCCTTTAATTATGAGAATTTGACCTGTGAGTAGAAATCCAAGTGTTTATCCGAATGTAAATGATCAAACTAAGGTCCCAAATCAATATCTAGATAAGACAGAATTACTCTACTATCTAGTCCCAGTATTCATTTTTTGTCAACAGATGAAAACACATATTGTTTCTCTTGAAAGAAATGAGGGGTAGTAGAACTGAAAGAATTCAGTATCACCAGGTGTTCGGGTCAGGCTACCTAACTTATTTTTCTATTGTTTTGGGTATGAGTAGGAGAAATAAGAGGCTACAACTGAATGGTAAAATGTTGGGAGTCATCACTTAAGTAATAAAGAAGGATTTGTTGCCATAGATTTATCAGTGTAAGGAAGAAGTCAGAGGCTGTGTGACAAGAAAAAAGCCAGCTGTTTGGGGAGGAGTTGTTTGTTCTCCTAACACTGCAGCTTGTCAGATTGCGGTGTGTATTATTTGGGGTGCCCTGGAGATCACCTGATGGGAGGCTGGCAGCTGCTGTTAGAAATGTGGAGGTTGTTTCATCAAGAGATTTTTCTGACTTTTAGATGCTTCCTAGGGACAATCCCAGATGGCTCACTTAGCAGGAATCTCATTTGTTTGTGGAGCCAAACACTTCCTAGAATCCCTAACGTCCATGTGAACAGGACCACAAATTCATAGTTGTTCCCCTGTGGACAATTGGCAAGCCACATTAACACTTTCAGACCAAGAGGGTGCCATTAGGAACCAGGTTATTCACATTGTTTTTTATTAATTCAGTGGGTTGGGTTTTGAATCGATGAAATTAAATCAGTGGGGAAGCTGACTGAATTCATATGATAAGAAAGTCTGAGTCAAGTGCTTCTCAAGCTGGTTCTTATGCTGGTTCTGTGATCCAGCCACAGTCAGAGTGCCCTTCTGGACATTCCATGTGGAAGAGGCTTGAACTGCAGTAAATTAGGATGTAAAACTAGGGTTTTATTGGAAGAAGTGGAATATTCTCAGAGGTTGAGGTTCAAAGGAAAGCAGAGGGTTTTGTGAAGAAGAAGTTGGATCTTGAATTATAGAATAAAAAGAAAATCAGGAAAATGTGTTATGGTAAAGAGAATGTGATTTCTGAGACATGAAGCGTATTAATCTGTTTGATTTTAATTTATTTATTAATCAAATGGTATTTATTAATAAGATGGTAAGGTATTTTTAATTTCTATATTAATCAATTACACTCAACCATAGTGAATGAATTGTTGGGAGCAGAATGATTAGACAATAACTTTAAGAAGTAAGCAGGACCTAGATTGCACAGACGCTTGCATGCTGCCTGGTGAGGTTTTTTCCCCCTTTCCTTCTTTCTTGCTTTCTTGCTTTCTTTCTTTTTCTTTTTTTCTTCCTTTCTCTTTTCTTTTTCAATCAATAGCAAGTGAATAGACATCACTAAAGAAGATAGTAAAATGAGAACACTGATGACAGTAGACAGAAGGAACTAGTGTCTGTTGCTAAGGAAACATAAAGCTGATTCCCTTCACTAGCCCACACCCAAGGCAGGTGCTGTAAGAGAGCAGTAGGAATGGAGATGAGAGGCCATTCATTCTTTAACTCAGCAGGTACTTGTTGCATGCCATTTGTTTTCTCAGAGTATGTTCTCAAGAACTAGGAGTGCAGTGGTTAGTAAAACAGACTAGTCACCTGATCTCGAGGAGTGTATATTCCAGTGGAAAGTTGACAATAAATGCCCAGATTAATGGTATGATTCTTTCAGCTACAGAGAATGGCTTTGAAGCAAATAAAACTGTATAATAAGTGCATGATGGTGCTAGGCCTCTGAGGAAGTGCTGCTGGGTTGAAGACTTGATTGACAAGGAGGGAAAAGTCACGTGTTCTAAGAGAACAGCGCTCTTAGCAGACAAACTAGCCAGTGTAAAAACACAGGTGTGTAGGAGAAAGAGTCTTAGTAAGTGAAACAGAATCATGGGATACGGATATTGAGAGAAGACCTGATTCACATAGCAAAGAGTTTATCTTCTAAGAGCAGTGGGGTGACATATCTGGTTTACAAAACTTAAATAACTGCTATCTGTAAACATAGAAGCCAGTAATGAGGCTATTTCAGTAGTTCAGTTGGGAGATTTGATGTCTCAGATCAAGGTGGTAAATGCAAGGATAGAGAAAAATGTCAGTCAGGCTGTGAAAATTACTACAGACCCTCAGATTTTGAAAGAAAGGTGTTCAGAAAATTCTCCACAAATTCTTACCATATAATCTGTCCATAACATATAATCTTTCACAAAATCCAATAAACCATATAAGAGTGATGTAATCTTTTTTGTTCTTAATGAGATTATTACTTATGCCATGATAAGCGGAGAACAATAAAAGCACAGTACAAATGAATAGGATGCAGCACATTGTAATAAACAGCACAGAGAACTGTACACATACTTAACAGAGAACATGTTTTATAACCATGGCTACCATTGGCAGAGGAAATGAAGCATTTTAACAAAATTCTCCACTAAAAAGAATTTTGTCTGCTGGAATTTTTGGTGTCTCGGTTGGAGAAATTTACATACATGAGTTAGAACAATATTACTGTGGGATGTCATGCTGTCTGGTGGTTCCAGGTTCCTTTTGTCCCACCCAAATGATTGGCCAGGACAATCAAAACACAAGAAACCACAACTTTTATTAAAAGTAAAGGAATAAAAGGGAAAAAGTGAAGAAAAAGGAAGAGCAAAGGAAGCAAGAAAAGAGAAGATATGTCCTGCACACAGGAAAGGCCTGAAACAGGAACACAGCAGAACAGGAAGATCACAGAACTCCTTGGCTGGCATCTTTTATACCCTCTCAGATCTAGTCCATGAGAAGTTGCTCTGCCCACACATCCTGGCCGTGACTGACAGGTCACATCCTATTGTTCAGCTTCCATTCTGCATCAGGTTACATCCTGTTTCTAGTCTCTGTTCCAGTTCTTTCTAATTAACAGGTTACATCCTGCTGTCCAGCCAGCCTGCGGTGCCCTAATCTCCTGACTCAGGATGCTATGTCTCATAATGCAGAGTTGAGATCAGCTGTCCCTGTGACTTCCCCTCTCTTACCTCAGGAAAGTCTTCTTCACATACATGTGTGAGGATACTTGAAACTTTCATTAAGAGGAAAGACTTTCTCTTGATAAAATTAAGCTCAGTAACCAGGGTCCTACCCTGGTTAATTAATTAATTAATAATGTACAGATTAATAGAAGAAAAGATTATTATACATACAAGAGACTTTCAATAAAAACACTCTCTGAATCATAAGAGACAAGAGTTGATATGTCAATTTCATAAGAAAAAGTGAGACAGTTGAAATATCTTCTGTGGGATAACAAATGTTCTTTGGGAAAAGCAAATGGGCTTGTTGGAAAACCAAGGAAGTTGTGACAGCATGTGATAATCTTTGTTTATTCTATTTCTTGTCATCGTCAGTGGTTGGCCCTCATACTGAGAATGAAGCTCCCTTGGAGAAGATTTATGACTGCTTCATTGCTGGAAGTCAATGTGTTTATTCACCCAGGAAAGTTCCAACAAGTCTTCTTTCTGCATCTGAAATGGTAATATCTTCAATTTAAATTAATCTTCATGTCAACTCTAGGGTTACATAGTTCTTTACATTTTACTTAATGAAGGCCAATGAAGAAACTCTATCTTTCCTTTGCATTTATATGTAAGCGATTCAGGCAGTACATGTGAGGGCAGAGGTTAGGGCAGAGGAGGTGAAAGAAATGACATGGGTCTTCCAGGATTTCTTGGAAATCTCAGTGTAACTGAGTCTCCCTTGGACATAGAATTGAGTGCTCAAGCCAATTTTGCCAAGCAATTTTGGTGGGAAGAGAGCCCTTTCCGAATGCTGGCATTAATTTTTCTGACCTAAACTAATTTACCACCATTATATTTTACATAAGTACTTAGGTGTGACAAGTGCTACAGAGAAAAGAAATGTACGATGGGGACATTTTTGAGATCAGGCATGAGTTGATGTCCTTTAACGTCTTACTAGCTCTACTACTTACATGTGACCTTGAACAAATTAATTCACTTATCTGAGCCTCAATTTCATTCTCTATATAAAATAGGCACTATAATTTCTAAGAGATTGTTTACATACATTATTTCATTTGTCCTTTCAATAATGTCAACTATTATTATGTTTGTGTTACTTAACAAATAAAAAACCTTTAATATATTACACTTGTTAAGATCAATCAGTCAATAAGTGACCGAACCAAAATGAAAATCCATTTCTGTCTGATCCCAAATTCTATCTTTTGATCATTATACTGCATCACTAATTCACTATAAGGTTGCTATATTGGTTTGATTTAATATAAATAAATTGGGCAGCATAGTGCATGGCATACAGAGGTAGCTGAACCAAGACAGTTACTTCACAATTATTTAATTGTGAACAGTAGATTAATCTCTTTAAGGTTCTTTTTGTTCTAGTGCTCTCTGACTGTGGCTGTTGACCTTTTGGAGATTAAATTTTATAATATAATCATACATACAAAAGGAACAAGAAATATATTAAAGATGCATATATATTAAATAAAGATGCACAAATAAGGACTGCTTATAAAATATCAAATGAGTAGTATAATTGTCAAATAAAATTTGGAGACTAGAGAGTTAATTGAAGCAGGAGCCACAAGGAAAATCTTCATGAAAAAGGTAGAACCTAAATTTGGGAAATTTACATGGATTTTAAAGGGTTAATGCAATTTCCCTAAGTACTTCATTTACAATAGAGATTACTTTAGGCACTGGGTGAATATGGCTCATTTAAATGCTGCAAACCATGAATCTCTCAGAATAGCATTATGGGTAATTTTAATGAAACATCCTTAAAGTCTATACCCCTTTGTTAACTGCTTCTATTGAATTTAAACAAAAGTTCCATTTCACTCTAAATATAAATCCAAAAAAGATTTGATCTTTTCTCCCTGCCATTTTGCAACAAATGTAATTTCTCACAAATGCCTGAAATTAAGATGTGAGTCAGACCGGAAAGCTGCATGCGCAGTTGAACAGAATATTAAAGGAGAAAGGGCAATGTCAGTGACATACCCAGATAAAACCACCTGGGCTGGCCTTCTTCCACAATGCCTGAGACTGTAGATCATGGCAGCTGACATGACCACTGTGCTAACTTTCTGTTACTATGGCAAATGTCTGAGATAATCAATTTATAAAGAGAAAAGATTTCTTTTGGTCCAAGATGTAAAGGTTTCAGTCCGTAATTGGCCCATTGCTCTAGGTGTGCGGTGACTCATCATGGCAGGAGTGTGTGGCAGATAAAAATCCACTCATCTGTAGTCAGAAAGTGAAAGAGAACAAGAATAAAGGACTGGGGTCTCATGGTCTGCTTTGAGATTTTGTGCAGAGTGATCTAAAAAAAATCCCAATAGTCTCTGTTTCCATAGTGTCCCAATATCGCCAAGATGGGAATCAAGCCTTTAATTCACAGTCCTTTGGGGAGACATTTAAGATCCAAACAATAGTAACCACAATGCTCCACTACTTAGAACACATCAATAAAATAAAAATAATTTTAAATATCAAAAGCAACTTGCAAACATAGACCTATATGTAAATATTAATATTAGATTTATTCATGAAGCCCTAAGCTATAAAGTCTCCAAATGTCTACCCAACAGTTAATGAAAAACCAAACTCTGATAAATCTATGCAAAAAAGAAGCAGAGAAGAACAAACTGCTGCTATATTTAATAACAAAGTGTACAGTAAGTGGATGACACCAGGCACTAAAAGCCACGGTATGCAGCTTGATTCTATTTTAATGATGTTCTGGAAAAGAGATAAGCATGAGGGTAGAAATTTCTTTCTATGTGCCAAGAATAGGCTGGGAATTGAAAACAAAGAGGCAGAAAGAACCTTGAGGATTGCCAATTGTATTATATTATCAGGGTTCCTAAAAACAAAATATCACATGTTGGCTGGCTTACGGAGCAGAAATTTACTACCCTTCAGTTTGGGAGCCTAGAAATCCAAGATCAATGTGCTGATAGAGTTGGTTCCCTCTGAGACCTGTGAGAGAGACTGTCTCACCTCTGCCTTATCTCCTGGTGGCCAGATGGGATCTTTTACATTCCTTACGTTGTAAATGACGTGTCATCCTGAGGTCAGCCCCATCACATTACATTCTCCTCATGTGTATCTGTATTGAAAAGTCCCTTTTTAATAAGCACCTTAGTCATATTAGATTAGGAGTTTACTCTATTCATATGAACTCAACTAATTACATCTTCAGTGGTCTCATTTGCAAATAAGAGTACATTCTGAGGTACAGATAGGTAGGACTTACAAGGGGGGGATGTATAGGTCCTTCTCAGTGACACATGTGGAGTTCTATTGCTGCATTTACTACCAATAATTAGCTATTTGTGCCTCAACTCTGATATGACCTCTAAATTTAGAACAGCCAGCCTCCTATCTCAGGAGCCATCTATCTATCTATCTATCTATCTATCTCTCCATATATATATTTCTTTGTACTTTTTGATGCTCTTAGCTGGAGTTTTGTAATAAAAATAATACAGATTAACAGGAGAAAAACAAACAGAAACTTGTTACCATGAATATCTCATATAATATCTCATATAAAATGGAAGAAATTCCATAACTTAAAGGGGTAGTTGGAATTTGAGTATAAATTAACTTGGGCTAAAACAAAAGAAAAAGGTTTGGAGCCAGGAAAGCAAGTTATAAAGGAAGGGACCAGGAAAATATGATGAACAAAAGTAGAAATGTTATGCATATTTAAATCAGTGCTTTCTCCATTGACAAGTCTCTTCAATTAGCAGTTCTTCCCTTCTTGGTCCAGAGAGTAAGAACTTAAAAATGGAAATTTTCTTTATTATTGTCAATGTCTTTACAGGTGGAAGATTTATCCTCTGTCTTTAGTGCTTTTTCTCCATCTGCTGCTTTTCAAAATTATCAGCTCAAAATAATCTTTATGTTAAAGAGGTATATCTTGGTATAGCATATTCTAGTCTCCTATACATGCCAGCAAAATTGAATTTATAATGGAGATATTCTCTGTGCTGATAATAGCAATAGTTACTAAGCTATATTCATTTGTCAAATATTGTCAAATCACACATTTAAAAAAGTGAGTTACATCTCAATAAACCTGATTTTGAAATTATACTCTAATAGACCTTATTTTTTTAAAAAAAAGGTGGCTCAAATTCCTATTATTTCCTGCTTACATAACTCAGAGGCTGCCAAATTACTCCATCCTTCTCAACACTGCCCTCCGTGTCCTATATGTAGGTTACATCCATGCCTAGTAATTCTTTAGCTGCCAAGTGTCCTCTGCTCATAGAACAATGTTCCTTAAATTGGGCAGTTGGTGCATGGGACACCTTCTTGTATCTTTAATCTTGTCTTTGTCATTTCCTTGGTAGGACATTTGTTTTCTAAAAACTGCTTTCAGCTATTTTTAAAACACACATATGCAAGCCTACTTGGATTCATACATAAATAAAGTTGGTTTTTGACTAAATGGCTTTGCTGTTGAACATTCTTCTCTTCTGAAATGCCTTTCCCTTTTCCTCTGTGGATGGTGGGACATACCTGTAATCCCAGCACTCATGAGTTTGGGACAGGAGGATTGCTGTGAATTCGAGGACAGTCTGGGCTTCATAGTGAGTTCAAAGGCAGTCTGAACTGCATAGTGAAATCTTGTCTCAAAAAAAAATCAATTTTCTCTGGCATCCTGTTCTGCTCCTAATCCCAAACTGAGATAAGCGCCTTTCCCTGGGTTCCTAGGGACCTATGCGGAGTTCTGTTTCTGGATTTACCACTGTTTAACAATTACCTATTGGTACCTCACAATGTAATAAAAAATGTGCCCCCTCCAGCCAGTACACTTCAGTTGCCCAGGTGACAGCTCCTGTTGCAGTTCCGGTTGCTTCTGTTTCTTAGAAAGGGCTGGTTTCTGTGATGCCTGGCTGGTCACTATGGTACATATTGTAAACACCAATCGAAGAGTTAAGTACTCTACCTCAGTACCTCCCCTTTGTAACTCTATAAAAACCTCCCTCCATGGGCCTTCTGGCCCTGACATTTTGAGGGACAATTGATTCCCTGTCAGTGCTCATCCAACATTAAATAAATCTACCTTCAAATCCTGGGTGTCATTTTGGCATTTTTCCTTGCATTGCAACTGCTGATATAAACTCTGAATTCAGAAATGCCTGCCTCCTACCTTGGAAGATAGGCTCATCTTTCCTTATTCTGCCCCAAAGTAACCTTTCGGGCCATGGAAACTGGTCCTGCCTTGGGAAAACTCCCAAATGAATGGAGGAAGGGAGTTTTCCTACATTCTCTCTTTCATTTTCCCACACTGTATGCTTTGCCAATTCTCTTCATATGAACAGTTCTGAGAGGCATTCTATATATGGCATTGTTCAAAGAAGTGAAATGTTAGAAAAGTAAAGAGAAATGCAGAGTCAAGCTAATATTGGTTTCTGCAACAACCCTAGATTAAGAAGGCTTTTCTTCTTCCTCTGACTGCCTCACTTCTCCTCACCCTAATCCTGTATTACTTCCCAATTAATATTGCACCTACCTGTTACATTATTTGCTGTAGTAGACCTTTTATTAATTTATAAAGTCTTTCCTTGTCTCTTATAACCTTTTTATTTGATGTATGTATTATGATATTAGTATAGCTATCCCAGTTTTTTGGGTTCCAATTTGCACCGAAAACTCTTTCATACTTTCACTTTTCACACATTTGTGCCACTGGATCCAAAATATGTCTCTTCCAAACAGCATATGGTTGGATTCCACTTAAAATTCATTCTAGTAATCTTTGTCTTTTAACCAGAAAGTGCATCTCATTTACACTTAGAATAATTACTGACAAGTAGTGACTCACTCTTGTTTCATTATTTATTTTCTATATGATTTATTATTTTTCTGTTCCTCATTACCATTGTATTCTTTGTGCTAAATTTTTAGTGAAAACTTTACAGTAATTTCTCATTTCATTTTGTTTGTTCTTTAGTTTTTTTGTTATTTTATTTTAAAGAGGATAAAACAGAATAAAACCAATCAAAACAAACCAGTGTAAGAGACACAGGACTTCAAAACATTATGAAATCAACAATAGTTACCATAATGCCCTTTGATGTCTTCAAAATAGCTGCAGATAACTTTGGATATAGTAAAAATCAAGCAGAACAGAATAGAATAGAAACAATACAAATGAAACAATGAATGCAATAAAAGTTTTCAAAACAAGCCAATAACAAATACAAAACTGCTACCATAATATATTTTGCAAATAGCTTCTCCTGCTGTTGAATTTAACATAAACAAAACAAAAGAGAATAAAACCCAGCACAACAAAACATTGAAAATAAAGAGAATAAAACCCAGCTCTCAAAACAAGACCATAGGGAATCAACAATATCCACAGCCCTCAGAAGGAGATCCCTCCTAGATGCTACACACTGTTTACCAGTATCCTCTGAACCTATGATCAGACCACTGGCCGTAGACCTGCAATGTCAGTGAAACACCAAAGCACCACAGGCATCCAATTGCATTTCACCTCAATAGCTATCATCACAACCTGTGTTTCTCTGAATAAGCTGATCGCTTGTGGGGGGACCAGAAGGGGGGTTGGTATTTCTTGTTTGCCAGCCCATATGCCAGAAGGGGCCAAGGTCTGGCTGTTCTCAGTCTGATGGTAGCCCATGCATGGTGCTGGTTCCCAGACTGGACTTGTTTGCTGGTGCAGCTATTGTTCTCTCTCCCCACAGTCAGCAAATGAGTTTTTTTTTTTTCTAATGGTACTGGGGATCAAACCCAGGAATGCTCTATCACCAATCTATATCCTCAGCCCTTTTTTATTTTATTTTGAGATATGGTCTTCCTAAACTGCTCAGGCTGTCCTTGAACTTGTAACCCACCTGTCTCGGCTTCCACATTGCTGGAATTACAGACATATGCTACCACATCTAACTTCATTAGCTGTTTTCTTTGTGGTTACCCTAAGAGTTACAGTAAAAGCCTAAAGTTATAATGCTAATTTGAATTTATGTCATCTTAACTTCTGTTTCATAAAAAACGCTGCTTCTTTTGTAGTTGTTTCCACACCTTTTAGTTGTTGATACCACAAAGTCATTTTATATACTATGTATCCTATAATTAAGTTAATAAATTTTAATGCATTCATCACTTAAATTGTGCAGAAAACAAAATGTGGAGTTATAAACCAAAGATACAATACTGGAATTTAGACTAATTGCTTTTTAAATGTATCTCTTATGTAGAAAACAAAATGTAGAGTTACACACTATCATTATAATCATACTTTTACAATTGCTCATGTAGATACTTTTTCCAAGATCTTTATTTTTTTCATAGGTCTTCAAATTAGTGTGAAGGTCCTTTGATTTCAAACTACAGGAATCCTTTTGACATATCTTGACAGGCAAGCATAATTATAACAAATTTCCTCAGCTTCTGTTTATCCTGCATCTTTATACATTTTGTGCTAGCATAACAGAATACAGAAACTGGGTAGCTTATAAAGAACTGATATTGATTTCTTACAAGAAGAAGCTGGGATGTCCCAGGTGAAAGGTACTGACTGCATCTGGCCCGAGTTTTCTTGCTGTGTCATCTCATGGCAGAGATTGAAAGGAAAGAGAGCACTTGTGCAGGAGATGTGTGTGTAGGGAGGGGTGCGTGAGCCAAATTCATGCTTTGCTCAAAAACCTATCTCTCCCACATATATGATACACATTCACTTAAGAGGGCAGAGCACTCACAATAGACTTGCCTGTTGAAGGTCTCACTCTTCAATACCACTGGACTGGGGATTAAGTCTCTAACACATAAATCTTTGGAGACACAGTCAAGCTGAAAATGCCTTAAATTGCTCTCACTTTTAAAGACAGTGAGTTAGCTGTATATAGGAGTTTTGTTTGGCAGTTTTTTTTCTTTATTTCCTCTTTAGTTCTTTGAATATATCTGCATTTTGGCCTGAAGTTTCTTTTTTTTTTTTTCCTTTTGTCTCCATCCTTTTTTTTAAACAGAAGAAAAACAAGAAATTAAAGTAAAATAGAATTTCACAACAGGCCAATAGGTGAGTAACAATAATCAACACGTTGCATATTGTTATATTCACAGCAGTTGTTTAGAGTATAAGATGTAGACGTGAAACATTGTCCAAAAAATTACTAGTGCAAAACTTTCCCCTCAATGAATCAAGAGAAACCAGCTATATGACTATCTTTTTTTTTTTGTTATGACTGCTCTATTATTTTCAATAAAACATTTTTGGCCTGAAGTTTCTAATGGGCACAATGAGTGAGTCCCTTTCTCTCTCTCTCTCTCTCTCTCTCTCTCTCTCTCTCTCCCCCTCTCTCTCCCTCTCTCTCTCTTTCTCTGCTTTTAAGACTTTGCTTTCATCTTTCCATGCTCTAATTATAATGCCTCAGTGTGTATTTCTTTGCCTTCATCCTGCTTGAAGTTTATTGAGTGTCTTCAGTGTTTATGTTTACATCTTTCATCACACTTGGGAAGCTTCAAAAACTGTTTCTTTAAATAATCCTTGCCTTTTGCTCTCTGTTTTTTGAAATTCCATGATGAATACATTCATCTACTTAATGGCAGCCTGTAAGTCCCTCTAGCTTTGTTCATTTTTCTTCAATCTTTTTTTCTTTCTGTTTCTCAAATTTCATAATTTCCGTTGTCTTATGGTCAAATTTGCTGATTCTTCTTTCTGCCTTCTCAAATCTATTTTTGAATCCCTTTAGTGAACTTTTTAGTTCCAGAATTTCATTTTAGTTTTCTCTCTCTTTGTTGATATTTTCATTTTGTTCATTCATCTTCTTGACTATCACCACATGTTCCTTTGATACTTTAAATATCTTTAAGACAACTATGCTAAAGTCTTGGTCTAGCAGATATTCTATTAGGTCTTTTTTAAGGATACTCTGTTTTTGAAGGATAATTTTTTTCCTTTGAATTGACAATACTTTTCAATTTCTTTGTATTCTATATGGTTTCTTTATTAAAAACTAGACATTTGAATTTAATAATGTAGTAGCTCTGGAAAGCACATTTTCCTCTTTCCCTATGGCTTGCTAGTTTTTCTTTTTTGTCTTCTTGTTTGTGTGAGTGCATGTGTGTGTGTGGTACATTTATTGTTGTAGTTTGTCTCTGTGCTGAAGATAAGCCTAAGGTATAAGCTTAAGGTTTTCTAGGTGTTTTCTGAGTCTCTACCTTCCCCCCAGCATATATATTTCTCCCATAAGTGATTTTTTTTGTACTGGGAATCGAACTCAGGACTTCATGCTTGCCAGACAGGTACTTATGCCACTGAGCTATATCCCCTGCCCATAAATGAGGTTACTTTTGAACAACCTACTTTTTAATGTTTGCTTTCAAAAGGGGAAAATTAAAAGGTTGGAAGGTGCTTTCTCTTTACTACCACTGAAGTTGCTCTGGCCAGAGAAGGAGGTTGAAACAATGGGAGGAGGTAGAACGTACTGGTCACCCACCACTTTGTCTGCACTTCTGTGGCTGGGAGTTTTGGTCAGTGACCAGAATACAGACTCCCAATCCTGTGTGATAGTATCTTTTCACTCTCTTTGGCTCCACAGTCAGCACACAAGTTGACCCAGGAACAAGCACATGACTGCCCGCCATGACTCGAGGGTGGGTTGTGTAGTTACAACTATATTAAAGAGTAACATTGGCCAAAATTAATCTCAACTCACTACCCAAGCCTTCCCTTGGAAGAAAGTCTTCAGTAGACTCCAGACTCCCAAACTAGGTTACATCAGACAGATTTTGTCAGTAGAATTTTTCACTAAGGAGAGAGATTTCTGAAGCTTCTCACCTCACCATCTTGCCATCAATTCTCTGTCAGATGTTGGGGTTACAAAGATGAAACCTCCTCACATAAATATATGACTATTAAAAGATGTGACTATCAAAACAGATGACTATCAAAGATTATACTATTAATGAGATACTACAGTTGCACTGAGTAGACCCCAAACGATCTTCTTTTGTTCCATTGCAGACATCATTAATCTATTTCAACTGTATTTTACATAGAGCTCCTAAATGGCATTGGAATCACTTCCAACACAATACATAGACCATCTACTACCAAATCCACCAAAGTTTTCATTATAACTTGGATTTTGTTGTTGCTGTTGTTGTTGTTGTTGTTGTAGTTAAATATTCCAAAGGTTTTGAGTCCTTTAAAAATCACAAGGCAGACACTGCAATGCAGAGATGTTATTCCTTATGCTTCTTGCCCTTTTAGGATTCACAAAAGGAATTGGTTACTGTCTTGGTTACTGTTCTTTCATTGCTGATGGAAAATACCTGACAGCCAAAGTGAAGCAAGAAAAGGTCTTTTTACCTTACAGCTTTTGGAGGTTCAGTTAATACTCAGCTGACTCCAAGGCAGAGTGGAATGGCTGAGGGGCAGCCATTCAGGGTGGCCTCAAGGGACAAGAACAAAAGGACAAAAAAGGAAAAAAACATGCCTTCTTCCCTCCCTTATGTAGTATGCCGGTTACCTGCCTCTGGGTGGTGCAGCACTCACACCACCAATCCTAGTGCTGGACAATGAACCAATCACAAATACTAGATTCAGTTGCCTTCTGGACTGTGTCAGGCTTGGGCGGGCCACCCAGACACAAACCGTAATACCTACTTTGTTTTCTTTCACTTTTTAACAGCTCCTGGCTTTGAGGTCTGCCAATTTTTAATGGCCACCAGGAGATTTTTAAACTCTTATTCCTACATGAACTCAACTCACTCCAACTACTTGCTTGCTAGATGGTAACAAAGCTACTGTCGAATGACATTTTCTGAAGCAAGTAAAATTTCATGAATCCTTTCCTCCATATTTTTATAGGATGCATAATTAACTCAAACTATTGCTTTTTAAAATCTATTATTCTCCATACACAGAGGGAAAAATACGGTTTTTCTGTATGTTATCTTATTATTGTGTTCTGTTTCTTTATTGATTAGTTAAATGCAAAAACCTGCTATCTTCCCTATTCTTTCCTTCAACTGAGATAGAAAAGATTAAAAAACATAGCTTTTTCAATGTTAGCTTAATGTCATGCTGTGTGCCTACAGACATAACCTGGTAATTTTGCTATACTTTGATTCAACTGCTTATTCAAAATCAAAATGCCGTTTGAGAAAATGAAGTATTTCTTTAAGATGGCAGACACAAACATGCAGCTGCCTCTCTGCTGGCTACCTCCCCTGAGACTCAGAGGAATCCATCCTCAAGGTCAAGGGGACAAAGAAACAGGAGGCACAGAAGTCACTTCTTTTGGCATGGGGAGCAAAAGCCAAGTTTTAGCAACCTACTTTTCTCTGCAGCTTCTCTGAATTTCAGGGGCTGGAGACCAGTTGGTGGGGATAGAGTCTCCAGTCTAAACAGAGGCAGAGGGCTTGGGATGGCTACCTTCTCTTAAAGCTTGGCAGAAAATAGAATATTTAATACATTCTTACTGAATTTCAGAGAATCTACCTTTTATGTCTCTCTGTCTTTTCCATAATCCTGGAAAAAGGTGTTTATTTA
Source organism: Dasyprocta punctata (assembly GCA_004363535.1). Lineage (NCBI taxonomy): Eukaryota > Metazoa > Chordata > Mammalia > Rodentia > Dasyproctidae > Dasyprocta > Dasyprocta punctata. Next base: position 71,169 of record RJWM01001603.1, on the reverse strand, counting down.
TTCTTTTTTCAGATAGGGAAACTGAGGTTCAGGTATATCAAGTAATTGTTCCAGATTCCTATGGTTAAATAGAGTCTGCTTTTGAATTAAATTTAGGTCTGGATCACTTCAGTTTAACTAAAATTTGTCATGAGTCCTGGTGTCCTTTTAACCTCTCACAATACCCATTTCCAAATGATTACTCTTGACTAATCCTGGGTTAGCATAATACCCCCACATTACTTTCATGTTTATTTTCATAGCCTAACTATAGATTATAATGTCAAATACTAGGACCTTTTACCCTATTCAGTATAGTCTATGTGTCTTAGTCTGTTTTCTGTTGCTATTACATATTTGAGGTTGAGAAACTGATAAAGAACAGAAGTTTATTTAGCTTGGAGGTCTGGGGGCAGGGAATTTTAAAAGCATAACACCAACAGCTGATGGGGGTATTCTTATTGCAGCGTAATATGGAATAAGCTATCACGTGGAGAGACAAAGGTAGTGTACCATCTGGGGTCTCTCTTCCTTTCTTATAAAGCCATTAAGTAGCCATGTGTGGTGGCACATACCTGCAATCCCAGCCCTCTGGGAGGCTGAAGCAGGAGAGTTGGGAGCCTCAAGCCCAGTGTGGTCAATTTAGTGAGTTAGTGAGATCTAAAGGGGGAAAAAACTAAAAGTTGAGATACAGCTCAGTGAAAAGGCCCTGGATTCAAATCCTATTACTGTAAGAAAGAAAAAGCCATTTATGTCATTATGGGACCCCACTTTCATGACCTCATCTAATCTTCATTGCTTCCTGCTGGCATCACCTGCAACTACCATTAACATATGATTGAGGATGGCTGTCGAGGGGACACATTCAAATCAAAGCAACATCCATCCCGGGTGAATCAGAGCTTTAAAGACATCCAGTATCTGACAAGCTTAGAGAGTCAGGGAGAAGTGTGTCCTTCAATTCTTTTAGGCCAGCTTGAAGAAAGCAGTCAGATGCCTGGTCACACTATCTCGTCTACCCCAGGATCTACCATGATTTATTCCAATAGCCAGTGTTGTCTTGTTTTTAGAAAAGAGAAAGATGATCCTAGGGCTGCATGGAAAACCTAAGGTGCTAGGGATCTGCTGGAACCTGAGGTAAGAGGAAGGAGGTATCACAAACAGACAGGCAGCAGGATGTAAGCTAGTCTTCACTCGGGCTGCTTTCAGTGCATTCGAAAGTCATTACATCACACATTTCTCCCAGGCCTTCCTAAGGTCCCAAACACATGGGCAACGGCGGCATAAATCATCTGGATGCTTGCTAAATATGATATTTCCATTATCCAGGAAAGGGCAAGGAAGGACTTTATATAAATGAAAGTTTATAAGGAAAGTGCTGACACATCTAAGAAATGGCATCTTAGTTACATTCTGAAGACTGTCCAAGGTCTCTCTAAACCCTGTGTCTGCAAAATGTATTATTGTAATCAGTTTTTTTGGTTTAATGCTCTGCTGCAGTAAACAAAACAAAACAAAAAAACCAAAAATGACAAGCAGCTAGCTAGTACCATCTAGTGGTAGCTAAGAAATAATAACTTATCTAATGACCTTTTCAAAAGGGGGAAGGAGATTCTGAAACTTGATTGCCTTTCCATACTGGAAAGGTTCATGATGGTTTATCATGAAGAGGCGAGCTTCACTTTTCTCCATTGGAGATGAACAGCAGGTCAATACCTGGGTACTTGTCATAGAGAAAAGAGTCAAGAGAGTAAGTTTATTTTAAAGCCCTGGAATGGCCCACAGGATTGCAGAAAGAGCTCATTTTCTGTTTCAGCATTTGTTTAGGTGCCACTAATCTCTGTGGATGGGCTGAAGGTTTCCTCAATACTGGCTGTTTTGTGTTCAAGCCTTGTAGTTCACAATCCAAGGTGGGTAAAATTTTTGCCCTGGCCATTGGACTTAAGGACCTCAGTGTGGCACCTGGCTCTTCGTTTCATGGACAGAATTTAGAAGAGCAAAGACTTGTTTCACATTTCCTCGAAGGTTTTTAGGCGATGTAGCTGCAGTCCATTCAACAAATAATCATAATTACTGTGTCAAGTAATCCCTTTAGTTACATGCACCAATAGAACCCTCAAAAACACTTCAAGGCGAGTATTCCTGGTCTCATTTACTTCTGGGGGGAGCCAAAGTTTATAAAGTATAAGGTTTCATTCTCTTTTTTCACAAGGTGAGAGGAGGCAAAGCTATCCTTCAGAAAATTCCCAGATAGAGGATAAAATTATAAATTCTTTGTTGTGCCTGTGGAGTTTGAGGACAAAGTAGGACATTCTAGGATCAAAATGACCTCCAAGTAGCAGAATGGGCCAGATGACAGAAGAGAATCAGGACTAGAAATACAAACCTGAGCTTGGACACTGTAGAAAAATAGTTTCACTAGGAATTGGAAGAATTCAGACATATTTCACAGACACATCACATGAGGAATGTCAGCTGTGGGAAACATCTCTCAAAGAAAGTCAGCATTTAATGAAGATTCCCTGAGTATACTTTAAAGTGGTATGTGCAAGGGTCTCTGAGTTTGTTGATCTAACTTTATTTTTATTTAGTCACGTAGATATAGGTTTTCTCTCAACATGGACATAGGTTTTCTTTCACTGGTAAGCCATGGCCTTAAAGAAAAATCATGTTGGTATAACTGAAACTATCAAATCACAATTAATTTTTGCCTTTCAGTAGGCCCACATTGATTTAAATTGCTCTGAAGTTGAATTATGAATGGAGATTAAGTATAGGCAGGTGAGGAGAGAGAAGAAGATTGAGGCAGGAGGAAAAGAAATGTAGTACGATGCCCTGGCTCTTACCTTCACGTCATAAGACTAAAATCTGATTTAGAATCATGAATAGTTATATGGATCAATTTGGAACTTTTGGGTTCCAGAACTAAATTTTTGCACTAGGAAAATAATTGTCAAATGTGCCTGACTTTTTCTCAAATAATTCCATTTAGAGAATAAACTTGCTATTATAAGGTATACTTTTAACTACTTTACTTTGAGCAATTAAAACATATTTGGGGGAACAAATTTGCCTGCAAAGATAATCTGAAAGAAATTTGAAGTTAGCCAGCAGAGTTGATTTTTCCAAAGGGCAAAATTTTCTTGTAGTTTAAATTATAGTAGTTTATTTGTACCATGATATGTAAGACCATGTGATTTCAAAGGTTGAATATAATGAAGCTTTAAAGTTTCAAAGAACACTTCAAAGAGCAATACAATAGATGATTATATTGAAAAACTTGCAAAGTAATACCTATAAGTCAAATGAAAAAACTCCTCCTAAATTTATATTAGTTCTTATGGACTGAAATGAGAATCAATCTCTCCTTCCTTCCTTCCTTCCTTCCTTCCTTCCTTTTTCTTTCTTTCTTTCTCTCTCTCTCTCTCTTCCTTTCTTTCTCTTTCTTTTCCTGGTTTTTTCCAGATAGGGTTTTGCTGTTTATTCCACTCACTATGTAGCCCAGGCTGGCCTTGAACTCCAGATGATTCTCCTGTCTCAGTTCCCTAACTCTGGCATTTCAGGTGTGCACCACTACACCTGGAGAAAGGAGATTTCCATTTTGATGGCATCCACACAAATTGAAAAGAATCATTTTTTAATAGAAACAGAAAAGAGCAGAGTAATGCTGAAGGTAGTAAAAATAAAACATATTTACTAAAATTATTTCAATGCAATATAAATTAACATATTATACACTTGTACTTTTAAGTATATATGTGAAGATAAGTGGATGAATTAGATATTAGTATATGTTTGCTTGTTTATATTGATAATGATTACATTTCCATTGGATGAAACTTTTTCCCTCTGGGAGTGAGTGTTAGAAATATGAAGAGAGGCATGATTTTTTGAGGAAGCATAGAAAAGATTTAAAATTAGGCAGAAAGGAGACAAGGAAATTGGGATTTTAAAAGTGTACTTTAAAAAATGCTGTAACTTCAGGACACAAATTTAATCAAGACTTTTTAGCCTTCCAGGAAACTCATTTAAAAAAATTCCTAAATGTATTCAAGACACAGGAAGCCCGTTATCAGGTAGTTTCCTTCTGAAAGTGGCTCACCAGATAAACGTTACCTGGTTTTGTGGTGCTTACATCTCTGTCTGGAGTTGGTGTCCAGTTTCCTCTTGTCTGGAACAAAGAATTGAACAAAATGAGCAAAAGATGGTAACAGAGTTTATTTGAAAAAGTACAAGTAAGGAGTGAGGGAGAAACTGATTCTGCAGAGTGCAGTTGGGCTGAGGAAAAGAGGAAAAAGCAAGATAAAGGTACACCTTGGAGGACACAGGGTGAGCTGTCGTGAGGGAAGCCATCATGGGGCGCTCTTCTTGGCTGCTGTGTAGTTTTATGTCGGGAACCTACAAGAACTTCTGTGTATGGATCCTGAGAGGCAGTGCTAGAATCCCACCCCTCTCTTCCCAGCCAGTTTAACCCATGCCAAACTCCTATCTCAAACCTGTGAATTGGGCTCTGGACAACTTCCTTAAGGGATTATAGCCCAAAAGTTCCATCAAGTCACAATATCTCACTGCAAGTCTTGCATCTCTGAATGATGTCTTCGGTCACTTTGGCCCTGACATTTCTCCTCGTATTACAGAGATCTCTGATCTAATAAGGTAATTTATCTGTTCCTTCACACACTCAATATACAGCAGGGTGACAAAGTCAGGGGAGCCTGAATAGAAACTTGGAGGGAAAAAAAATGAGAGAAACTCACCCGCCACTAGCGCCCAGCAGTCCCCTAGCCCAATGCTGCACCAGACCCCAACCCTGAGGGCAGAGAATGCTGTTTCTGATTAGGCCCCGCATCACTCTCCTGCCCTCCTTCACTCTCAGTGCTCCCCTCGCTGAGGCTTTTCCTTTGCTATTATCCTCTGTGGGTACCGCTGACACACATCTTCATTAGGTGCTGCTGGATTTGCTCAGCCCACTCCCTGCTTATTGATTTTTGAGGACTGAAGGGTCATTTTAAGTTTCCCAAAATCAGAAAGTCTCTTTTAGTCCAGACTGGTAATTTTTTTTGCTGTACGACTCTCTCAAAAAAGGAAATTCTTATCTGACAGGCAGTTTCACACACCAATAGGCACACTTACAGCCCTCAAGATTCAAAAGCCTCTTAATTTTCACATCAGCTAAATGTCTTCACTCTCTTGCCTTGGTGGGTTACCACCCTCTCCTCTCTGTGAGATCACTGCTGCTACGTGAGTGTGTCAGGTACAGGTGGAAAAGCCACTATCAGGTTCTTTCCCCAACTCATCCTAACAATTTAAAGTCTTGGTAGATAACCATTTTAATTTGATTTTTACCCACAGGTGCTTCAATTGTTGCAGAGACATTAAAGATAGGTTTCAAAACAGATTCTTAATTTGAGCCTGGATATAAAGCTAAGTTTTGTGGGCCATCTTTGCTCAATGTTCGTCACCTTTCTCATTTGTCTTTTAATCTTTTCAATGCTAAAATTCTCTAAATATCTCAGCATTCTTTTTTCCTGCATTATGCTAGCAAATTAGCCATTGCCTTTTTGAGCTCATTGTTCCCCCTCAGAGTATCATAAAAAATATACTTATCTGTAACCACCATACGTCATTGCTATTCAGTCTTTTCTCATGTTGCTACAAGCACATTGTGTTTTTGGTCTGCCTAAAAAGCTAGTTTAGCTTAGCTTTCCTACCGTCTTCTATTCCGTAACATGAGTTATTATCCTTGCAGGCACCAGTATCAGTTTCCTCCTCACTATTCTCCAGGCCATTAACCAATGCACATATTATAATTCTCTTTATTATGGAACCACACAACTTTTAGCAACAATATTTACATGTGTCAGAATAGGGCAGGTTCTGCTGGGATAACCAAGCATAAAACCCCAGAATACTGTGTGGTTTTAACCCAAAAGAAATTTATCACTTTCACAAAGTCCACTACAGACCTGGACAAAACTCTAGGATAGGTGTTTTTGATGTAGTTCCTCAATGATATAGATGGCTTCTATCTTATTATTTAGGCTATTATAATCAAGTCAAAAATAATGGAATGAGAAACTGAGTACTGGCAATAAAGACTTTCACATAAAGGTTGATATATAAAGATTCATATAAATGTTACTTATATTTAATTCTCCAAAGCAAGTTAGACAGTAGTGTTCAACTATAAAGAAACGGGATATACAGTCTCCCCACATTCCCAGAACTAGGGAAGAATCCTGTATTGGTAAACAAGAGTAGTGCCTACTATTATCTGCTTTGGATTTTATGTGTATATACAAGATACATAAAACTACTGTATGTAGTGCATGCTATATGCTATGCATAATACATAATTTATGCCCCACCTATGAGGTATAAATGCTCTAAAGCAAAAACTGTCCGTATCTGTACCTTAAGCATTAAAAATCGTACTTATATCAGTAGAGGTATTTTATGGTAAAATGCTAGTAGTCCTCAAATGTATTAAGTTTTTATTTTTAACTATTTTTCCCTTAGAACTCCTAAACTTATTCCTAGACTTAAATACATTAACTCTTTCTCTTTCTAAACTTAGTTCAGGTATCACCTCCTTGAGGCAAAATAATAGTTATAATATTTCATAGTCACTGAGCATTTATGTATTAAGCAGTTATTAGGCATTATTTAATTTAATCTCCACCAGAATAAATCTATGAAGTTGATCTTAATATAACCATTTACATACGGTGGAAAGAGTCTCCCATTTAATCAGCTGGTCCAAACTCTCAAAGTTAGTGCACGACTGGGCTGGAATTCAAATCTAGATCAATCAGTATCCAAGGTCTATTGTCTTAACTACCATTCTTGCTTAGCCTCATATGATTCATAGATTTTGTATGTGACTCATCATAATCATAAGATGTTATGTCTGGGTATTTTCTACCCATTTTATGTTTCCAACTATAAACACCTCAAGTGCAAACATTGTTTAATTAATACTTAGCATGGACTAAGATTTATTTTGTAGGTGCTAAACAAATACTTGTTGAGTTAAAAGGTTAAAGAATAATGAATTACTAAGCAGCACAGCACCTCCCTGGCAAGTGCAAGAGCCTGGGTTCAATTCCCAGTACCAAAATAAATAAATAAATAAATATAAAAAAAGAGTAATGAATTATTTTAGCATTAGTTTCTTGTATTAGTGTTCTATTGCTGTGAAAGGAATTATCACATACTTAGTGCTTTAAAACAGCTTATCTTTATTATTCCCTGTTTCTGTGGGTCAGAAGTAGAGGATAATTCAACTTGAGTTCTCTGCTCAGAATCTTCTAGGATTCCAGTCAAGGTGTCATCCAAGCTGTCTTCCTGTCTGAATTCAAGGTCCTCTTTCAAGTGGTTGTTAGTAGAACACAGTTACTTGTGGTCTCAGAACTGAGGTCCTAATTCCATGCTGTCTTCTCACCTAGGGCTACTGCTTAGGTTCTGGAAGCTCCCACACTTTTTTGTTATGCGACCCTTTGTAGCTCACACAATATGACAGCAAGAGAAGCTGGTGCTGTCATTTATTAAGACAGAGACTTACATGAGGCAACACAGAAATGAGAGCTACTATCCCACCACTTTCACTATATTCTATTTACCAGAAGAAGCAAGTTCAAGGTTTTCCACATCCAAGTGAAGGAGATTACACAGGGTCTTGATTCAATGAGGTTTATCTTAGAATTCTGTTTTTGTTCTTATTCAATATATTTATTTTCTTTTGCAGATACAAATGCCAGAAAAATTCCCATTCTCTGTCACTCAGAGTGACTTTCATCTGCTCAGTTTTTTTCTTTGCTCTTAACTTCTTGAACAGTCTCCAGACTGTATTGATACATCAAAAATTATCTCATCCCTTTAACAATGAAACATTAGCAATAAACTAATGTTAATATTCTTATGTAAATTCATAATTTCACCATATATCTGTTACACAGAAAATTACAACTAATTTTAAGCAGAAGTGGGCTCAGCTGCAATATCATTTTATAAGTTATTTATCTATTTAACAATATTTAATGAACATGCCAATGCCATTAAATATTATTTGATGGTATAATTAGTAAGCACTGAACTATATAGTATCATATAGAGACCTCATTATTTATTAAACTGTTGAGCAGACCATTTTCAATTTTTGCTATAGCACAAATTCTTTATTAAACTTTACAATAGCTATCTTAGCATAAATTGTAATTTTTTGGTGGGATAAAGCCTTTGCAATATATTTTTGTGTCTCAAAGAATATGTATATTTAAAAAATTATTTGAGTTACCAAACTTCAGTCCAGAAATTTAGAGTTTAGCTTTAGTGTATAAGGCAGCAAAACATAGAGACCTATGTGTATGTTTGTATGTTTGTCTATACTTTTTCTATTGCTTTGCTAGCATATTACTATTTTTTAAGTTACTTGACTAATAAATGTTCTTTTAGTTAGGTAGGAAATTTCAGAAGTCTCTAATGTATAATTAATTTACTCTTTGCTATTCTAATTGCATTCACCTGTGGTCTCTAGCATTAACAACTTGTTTCAAATCCCTCTAACCCATCTTTAATGGATGTGACTTTGTCTTTTCAAATTTAATAGTTGAAAAATGGCACCTCATTGGTTTTTTAATTTGATTTCCAGGACTCCTACTGAGGCTAAACATTTCTTCATGGATGTTGGTAATCTGTATTTTTCTTTTCTTAGTTTTTGGTTGATTCCTTTTCACTGGTCATTAACCATTATGGCGTCAAATATTCATCACCTTTAAATGATCCAGTTTTAGTATTGCTCATAACTTTTACATTTTACTTTATTTCCCTTTGCTTCACAAAATGTCGTATTTGCACATCATTTCACAGCACAAATAACTTGAGCTTGGAGAATGAAAACAATATGAATTACAGGCCATTCCAAAAGTATCTTTTGATTATAAAATATTTCGATTCACAAGTGACAGCTCATTCATTTTAAATAAAACTCAATACTATGTAATTTATGCTAGAAGTATTTAAGGTACATTCAATGCTACTGAAATAACATTGAATCTACATTAGAAAATTTCATTAAAGTGTGTTCAAAAAGCAATATCATTTTGTACTTCTGAATTTTTTCAATACTTCTTGCATGCATTGTATGTTAGTGTAAATTTATGATATCTGACTGCAGTATTAGGTCTCAAAGAGTTCATATACTTCTTAAATTTGCCCAGGCACAAAATCAGGAGTAAAGTGTGTACCATGAAAAGTGACATAGTCCTATTAGCTTGGGGACAGAGGAAGTGTAAGAAGGCATGCTGCATTTTCAGCAGGTAGATTTTCCTTTTGTTTCTTTGATTTTTGAAACTCCAAAGCACCTCTGTGAAGAGCACCAGATTTAGAGAAGGAGATTAGAGGTATCAGGCAGAGCTTAATAGTTAGCTTTCAAAGTCCTTTTTTGCTGTCCTCTCTCCTTTTTCCTAGAAATGGACTATAGGACTTAATTTACAAATTTATAAGCCTATGCTGGAAATGAGGAAATTAAGGGTTCATCTGTACTTTGTTGATCATGCTCTGTCTTCCTTTAGCTGAACTTGTACCAAAGCTTTCCCTCATTCTGTAGTTTTTGGATTGCATTCTTCTGGTTTTGTTTTGTTTTGTTTTTGGATTGCATTTCTGCATTGGCTCAGTGTACTTCATTTTTACAATTCTTTTTAAATACAAGGACAACCATTTATTGGCAAGATAAACTTACTTTATTTGTGAAAATGATATGCCTATCCATGACTAGGTTATATTCTAATTCAGCATAGAGAGAAATGGGACTACAGACCTCAGCAATGAAAATACCCAAGAAGAAAGTGAGGAGAATAAATCATATTCAGTTTTGGAAATTAAGAAATCCACTGAGCACAGCAAACAAGGAGAATACTTTGTGAATGGGAGGAAGCAACATTTTGAAGTGCATCTGTTAAATATAATGTGTATACAATTGCAAAGGTGCTGTGAGGTAACTTTTAGGACTTGTCTGTATGTTCACAACATTCTATAGTAAAAGTCAAGAATTTTTAAAAATCTGTAGGAAAAAGGGAAATAGAGTGTTGTTGATGATGTTTTCCCACCAGCACCCTTCAGATGTGTCACAGATCATCTTCCATGCAGTCTCACCCTTTTTTTCTCTCCTAACGGCCATGCTCCACCTCTCACAGTGACAGCAATTCCTCCAGGTCACACTCGAGAACGGTTTCAGTATGACTAGCATTGAGAAAATTAATTACAACCTGTTTAAAACTAGACAGAAACTGGGCCAACCCTGAAAAATAAAAATTACTCCAGAGAAAGAAGAGAAGATAGTTAAAAAGCAGAATAAAGATAGAGGTCAAAAACTCTTCCGTTTTCTGGACTATATCCCAGTGCTCACATCCGTTTTAACCCATGCAAGTGGTGCCCTTTCACTCAGCGTGTGGAGCTCTGCCTTCGCTCTACGGACTGGTCCTCTACCAGCAACCGTGGGACTAATCTCACAGACAGTGTTTGTTGGAATAAGTAACATGTTTCATTTAGGCAAAGCAAGTTTCACTTCTTCATGGATATATTTCAGACTGAAAAGTTTTTTAAATGTACTACTGTATGCCTTCTGTTTTCTAAGAACTCTCAGCCTTTACAAAGGTTGTAAAGATTTTCTCCTATTTATTTATAGAAGTTTCAGTTTTAGCCTTTACGATTATTATATAATCTATACTGAATTCATTTTTATAGATAATATGAAGTAAAAACATAGCATTGGTTTTTTCCCCCCAAAATAGATACTCTGTTGTTATACTATCACTTACTAAAAAAAATTTTTTCCTCTCATGGAGTTACCTTAGTGTCATTCTTGAGATTCTGTTAGCTGTGTGTAAGTTCCATTGCTCATTATTAGTATTGCCATAATGAATCATCTGAATCATTTCAGATGATTCCAGCTAATCACCTTTATTTTGTTATTATTTATTTTATATTATTATTTTACATGTTTGAAACTATAAACTATTGGTAGATATATGACCCATGTTACTATTAAAACCTATTATCCATTAATGTATGGGTCTGTTCCTAGACACAGTTTTGTTTCATTGATATTTATGTTTAAGCTCATTTCATTGAAGTTGTAAACTTCTGCTGTTTGAGTGATTCTAATAAGAAAAGAAAAAAGCAATATAGCAGGAGAAAATATTCACAATATACACATCTGACAAAGAATATGTATTCAAATGTATGAAATACTCACAACCCAGTAAAGAGAAAAAATCCAATAAAAATGGAGAACATTTTAACAGAAATGCCAGCAGATATGCAAATTATGAAGCATATGAAGACATATTCAACATTAGTCATTCAGGAAATGAAGAACATCAAAATGAGATACTACTACACACCCAGTAGAATGGACTAAAGTTAGAAAGCTTGATGATAAAATTGTTGTCAAAAACGTATTTGATCATTGATCTTCATTAAGTTTATTCAAATGAACATATAGGGTGCTCTGGATTAGAGAGCAATTAATTTTATTGCTTACATTATAATGTGTAGACCAGTGCTTGCTGTGCAGTTGATTATTCCTGTAGGAATGCTAGGGAAGCCATACGAAAAAATTCCTCTACTCAAGTGGTTTCATCTTCACTGGCAAGAAATGGAGAAAAGAGGTTTTCTCTTTTTCTAAGTGGAACGAAAAGGCAACTGTCTCTCTTTCTCTCCCATGAAGAGGGAATAAAACTTTGACGATTGGATGGCAAAACAATTCTGAATTTTTCAACTTTTTAAAATATGCCTATATCTCTTCAATGGTTAGATAAGTCCCTAAGTGTCCAGTTTTAAATGACCTACAGATATCTCCAGGGTCATAGGATTCACTTTTTCCTTAAATGTAAATGTTCTTTAAATAACTGGGAGGTGGCTATAATGGCTAGATTCATATGGAAGCAAGCCAAAGCTTAACTAAGACTGTAAAAGAAAATGAAACAAACATTTGAGGATATTTTCTTGAAATTCCTATTAGGATAGTTTGAAAAAGGCAATTGCAAAACCAATCAAGTATTTACTTTGCTTCTAATTCACCTTAAAAAACAGACTATTCTCTCATGCCTTTTCAGTGAAGCCTCCAAACCACATCTGTGAGGAGTTTTCTGGTTCATAAACTGCTATTCAAACAACAAACTGCTTAAGATTTTTATGTGGCAAAGCTTATCAAAGAACATGTTAAAAAAAAAAGAAAGAGGATCAAGAGATGGATGGAGAGGGGAAGGAAGGGAAAAGAAAGGTGATGAAAAGGGGATTTGCAATGTGTTATGTACATGTACCAACTTCCCACAGTGAATGTAAACATTATGTAATACAAAAAAGATACGTTCAGAGTTAGAGAAATATCTCTGGAGTTTTCTCACTACATATAATGTTTGCAACTTAAATTCTCAAGGTTTATTCCTAGTTAAGGATCTCTGTTATTAGACCCAATTCTGCAGAACCACAAAAATGTTTTGTTTTCAGCATATAATGTGGAACAATAATTCCCAGCACTGTGTCATAGTCCTGGTGGGAATGTAAAATGAAAAACCTACTGTACTTTGGAAAGGAGTTGGGAAGTTCTTTTTCTTTTTAAGTTAAATAGATAATTATCAAAAGTCTTGGAAATTGCACATCTCAGTATTTAGCTAAGAGGAGTAAAAGCATGTATCCACACAAAGACTTACACATAAAAATCAGTCATTTTACTCATCACAGTAAGAAACTAGCAGCAGCTCAGATGTGCAGCAACAGAAAACAGCAATGCTACTCAGCAAGGATGAGTAGCGAAGTCTGGTGCCCTCAGTGTGCGTGGATTTCGTAAGTATTTTGTCTAGAGGAAGAACGTAGACTCAAAAGCATGCACACAATATGAGTCCATTTACATGAAATTTTAGAAAAGGTAAAATTAACCTATAGAAACAGAAGGTAGATCAGTGGCTTTCTGTGACGGGGTGGGAGTGTAGTTGGACTGCAAAGGGATTTGGGGAAACAATGGGGTTGGTAGAAAAGTTCTACATCTTAATGGTGTGTATGGTTACACTGGTGAGTGAGTATTTATAGCTGTCAAAACTCATGGAGTTCCATGTTTAATATGTATGCATTTTATTATTTAAAAATTTTATTTCAATAAAATTGAGACATTAGTGATTCATTCAGTCTGGTTTTTTTACATAGACTTGTTATCATAGCTTGCTATAATTTTTTTCAATGAACACTGTGCCACATAGTTATCGAAATCAATTTTATTAATTTGTATTTAATGGATTATAATATCATGATGTATTATATAAAAGTTAGGTAATGAAAAGCTAAGGTATAAATTATGTTCAAATTGGAAAACATTACTAGATTTCAGAGACCTAGAAATTTAGACTTAAATGAAAAAAACAGAAGAATTTATATGACTAGTATTGGGTAGGTGATGGACTCTATTGCTAGCTAGAATCTCAAAGATTACATATTAGTATTATGAGTAGGGAGGAAAAACTTTTGATATCTTAGGTTCAGTATAATTGACCTTTAGCAATTTTTTCTTTGGGTACTATTGAAAGTATGGTGTTGGGGCCTTTGACATTGGCAATAACCTGGTAAGGGATTAACTGGCAAATTTTATCATGAATAAGGACCAGTCAGTATGATTTTGTATCACATTAAGAAACACTTATGACAAAAGTATTTATTATGCATCGCAAACATACACTAATAAACATTAGACAAAAAGAGAAAAGACATTAAGACATAAACAAAAAGTGCTCAAAATATTGTAGCTACTCAAAAAAGCAGGTAGGCTTTATAATTTTAAGCTATCCTAGTTGCCTTTGGATCTCTGATACTCACATTTCCCACCAGAAAATTTATGAGGAAAAAAGAAGCCAACTAAATAGAAACCTCACATCATTTTCATGTAAACCCATTCGTGTGATTCCAAATGTTTTCCAACATTCTCCTGTCAAAACCTATCTTTGAAAGCTCCACACATCCCAAGATATCATATATTTCTCTTTTAATTAACTGATTTGTTACAGTAAAACTAAAGCAGTAAGTGCAAGAAAGGAAGGTTAGAACTGTTTATGTAATACATTATGACTCTGCAGCATATTAAATACAACTTTATGAGATGTGAGCTTGAAAACAGCATTGCCCTGTGTTAGCTTGGACAAAGCGTGCTAATGAGTCTGCATCTCTTATAAAGTTGGTGATTAAACCAGGCATTATGGTTGTAATTCAAGGAATTTGGATGCAGGGCCTTATCAGTATTTTAAACTTTTTGAAAGCATTATTTTTATTGGATGCTAATTTGGGTTTATTTATTCTCAAGAAATAGTAGTAGGACAAAAGATTTCCACATTAAAAAGAATGACAGTGAGTCCCTCTCTCACACAATATACAAAAATTAACTGAAAATCAATCAATGTTCTAAATATGAGTTAATTTTTGTGTATGGGGCAAGGTAAGGGTCCACACTATAGGAAATGAGTTGTCTTTTTGGGTAACAAAAGCATTCTAAATTAGGACAATAGCAAAATTTAGTGACTGCACCAAAAATCCCTGAATTGTATACTTTAAGTGGGCAAATTTTATACTAAATCTCAGAGCTAATTCAAAAAATTATTTTATTTTATTTTGACTTGCAGTAAGCTTCCTGGCAAGTAAGTACAAGGTTAATCTATACATCCATGAAATTTTTAAATAAGCTTTAAGTGTGAGATATTCACATTCATATATATTTTTCAAAATTATTGAATATTAGCTATAAAGTTTTTCAAAGCATAGATGCATGAAGACATCTGCAAGTTTTAAATTATAGTGGGTGTGAGTTTTAGTTGACTACATCAATTATCAAGCTGTGAGGGAGTACCTTATGATCACTGGTAACCAAATATATAGATTTGGTCATAAAGTAAAAAATTTTACCATACAAATTAGTACTAACCTCATCAATAGAATACACCATCGATGAGTTCATAGATGACTAGGCAATTAGAAGGTAGGTCCTTGTTGGAAGAAGCAGATACTGGAGGATAGTCTTTGAAGGCTCTGACTCTGTCTCTCTGCTTCCTAAATGCAGGTATGCGGTGTGTGGTATGTAGTTTTTCTCTGTCATGCCTTTGCGTTATGATATTCTGCCTCACTTCATGCCCACAGCAATGGAGCCAGCTAACTGTAGACTGAAGCCATGTGCCAAAATAAACATTTTTTCTTTACTTTTTGTATGTCAAGTGTTTTGTTTCAACAACTGGAAGCTAACACACACACACACAACACGCATACACGCATAGTTGATGGGATTGTTCATGGAAAGGTACAGAATGGTGAAATCATCGGCTAGAATGAGATTCAGAGGCAGTAACTTACTAAGTTCATTAAATTACTCATGGATAGATGAAACTTTCCTGCTATCCTGGGTGGTTCTGGTAAGGATTCCATACTAATGATACAATCATAGAGTACCATTACATCTTAAAGCAAAAATGGATCTATGATAGGTCTTAAAATACCAACATTATGTTCAGTGTGAGTCACAGAAGACCCACAACAGCAAAGGATCTTTAATGGTAAACCAGAACAGAGAGTTGTCATCTTATGAGGCTAAAATCCAACATTCTCTAGTTTACCAGGAAAACAAACCACAAACACTATATGATCTTGCCATTGCGGGGCTAACATGGTACTGAACTCCAAATTGCCAAGGGGGAAAGGAGTAATGCCATCAAACAACCACAAAAAAGGTCTTAAGAAGCCTGTGAACCTAGTCTCTGTGCAAATCACCAGGGCAACTTCAGACCATCACTAGGACTGAAAACCCATTTGGGGCACAGAACTGGTCTTCCTGATCCGGTGCATCTGGAAGAGCTAGAGAATGAGTGATAGAATATCCCAGCAGCTTCCAGGCAGCCAGCGTGAATGGGGTTAGCTCCATCAGGGGAGAGAATAACGAGTTTAAGGAAGCCCTGGGGCACAATTTTAAACAATGTGGCACAGCTGTGGACTGCTGAGAACCAGCAGCAGCTAACAGAGCAGGCATCTGTGAGGATGAAGGAACTCCCTTTGAACAGAGCACGCAGGCTGAGTTGAGTGTAAATGGCTGACTCTCAAACACTTGTGGGCTCAGCAACAGTGTTTGCACCTATAAATCAAAGCTCTGCTTGTATGTGGACCAAGTGTGGGCAGAAACGTTCTTTTCTGTGAATTGGTCTTTTAAACAGCATGCACACACTTCACTAGACTCACCTTTGAATCTGAACAACAGCAGTGTATTGAGACTCTTCAAACATTATTCCTATGCTGCGTTTCCTGTTGTCCACAGGGTGTTACATTAATGAGTTCTTCAGTTCTATGAACTTCTTTTCAAAACAAGAGAATTTTGAAAAGGACCAACATAATACTGTTCTGTCAAAAAGTTGCAGTAGATACTGTTTTGTAAATGGAGATCTTATAATAAAAGAAATTGAGAAATTGTTATTTTTCTTTGTAATGAGACCTGTTGAAAATTTCTCTAAGAACAATGAAAACAACTAAAGACCAGAAAGAGATAATAGATTTTTAAGATCCAGGTTAACATTTCAAAAGCAGAGTAAAATACACTTAAATTCAAAGTAGGTTTAAGTATTTATTAGTTTTAATATCCACTAAGACTTTAGTTATGTGGGGTCTTTGACTGAAAAATTGTTTGAGCTAACCGAAAAAGCAGAGATCAACACAAAGTTTATCTACATAAGTTATGATGTCCTATGCAGAAATAATTATGCCATCATTATTCATCCTTAATTTCTGACCTAGTAGCTGACATCATTTTTGTGGCAAGTACTTACCCAGAATGATTGAATAGGTTAGAGGACAAATCCTTAAAAGTTAGAAATTTCCTGATGATTTTAGAAGAATCTGTTCTGTTTTCTCTGCTGTTTTCTTTGCTTGACCTTCTCAATCTCTAAACAAGAGTGAATTTAATGAAGAGAAGGCTTTCATTTCTTACTCCCATGCCAAGTTCTTTGGCAAGGGACCAGACTTTCACTTAGGAAGGAGTACTGAGGCAACTAGCCTGAGAACTTCCATTTCAAGCTTATCTCTGTGATAGTCAAAATTTTCCAGCAGAAGTTATCTTTCCATGATCTAGTGTTATATTTTCCCCAATAGATTCTGCAAAGGCAAACATGGGTAACAGATTCAGAACACTTAGTTATTCTGCAGGGGAAATAAGCTGTCTTTTCTCTTTGATAATTTTCTCGGTTTCCAAATTAGTTTTGACCATGAGCACCTGGTCTCAAACAGAAAATTTTAAATAATACTGGAGAAACTTTTACTAGAAATGCCATTGCAAAAGGTATTTATTTCGTTAATAGCATGTACACTAACTTGTTATTTCTATAGAATTACTACATGTGCATACTTTCAAAGATAAATAATTTACAGAACACAAACATTAACCTGATTCTGCTCTTTCTTGTGACTAATTTGCGTTTCCCAGAAACAACCACTTGTAACTTTTCAGTTTTTTTCTAGTCCTTTACTGCCTACATCAAAAGATTTGCTTATTCTTTCTTTCTTTTTTTTTAAGTTGTTTTGGATGTTAGAAATTAACTTTCTTTTAGTTAGAAAGGGCCAAGCTTTTTACATGTATTTCCTTCCCCTTTCCCAAAATACCTCCTCTTATTCTCCAAATAAAATTACAGTAATACCTCAGTTCATGAATTCTTCTGTTTGAAAAAAGAATTGGTTCACAGAGAAAAGTGTTTGGCAAAATTTTGTTTCCATTCGCAAACTCTACATTGGGTGATAAACACGATGGCAACCATGTTCCCCACACAAATGTAAACGTACCAATCTTCCCCAAAGTCATAAAACAAATTAAGTTTATAAACTGAGATCCCAGTGTGTATCATGAATTTCATTTGTTTTATTAATCAACCCACAACCTGTAAATATTTTTGGTTTCCATGCCTTCTTTTCACTTTTGCTTGATGCCCTAGGAGTAATTTGTTAACAGTTGAAGGGTAGTTCAGCTTTGTGAGATGTGTAACTCTTTCCGTAGTAGGTTCAGTGAAACAAATAATATATCCCTCACTTGTGTGTTGATATTGTTTATCTTTAGAGGGGTAACTCCGGGAACTCTGTGTGCTGTGTGGGTGTGTGGGTGTGGATGTGTGTGTGTCTGGTACCGGGGATTGAACTCAGGGTCTTGTGCATGCAAGGCAATTGCTCTACCACTGAGCTACATCCCCAGCCCACTCTGTGCTTCTGCACTAATCTGTAGTGGCTATTTCTTATGATTACTGCAGGCCACAATCATTGCAGTGCCCTTCTCTCTCTTGTGTAGCTTGCCTAGATCCTGAAACTCAGTCTTCCACTATTTTGGTTTCCTTTTTTATTTTCATGGACTGTATCATCCTCTCGTAACTCCTAAAAGGTAAACTTTTTGGAATATTCAATGTCTGAAAGTATTTTTGTTACCTAAAATTTGTTGACCTTTCTCCTAAAAGAGAGATCTCCTACAGAGATAGATTTTGTTCAATTTTGTGAAACCAGAGAGGAGACCTGTCCAAGTTGAACACTGACAATTACATGTTTATTCAATGGTTAAAGAATGGGGAAGCTGTTGCCTAGCCTACAAATCAATTTTTCAACCTCTAGTTGTTGAAGAGTCACAAATACAGAGTAAAAGAAGCAGCCAACAGAGTGAAAAGACAACTTGCAGAACAAGAAAGAAATTTTGCTAACTATTCTTCAAAGGACCAATATCTAGAATACATGAAGAACTCAAAAAAATTAGACTCCCCCAAAATAAAAGACCCAATCAAAAAATGGCAAGTGAAATGAATAGACACTTCATTACCATACAAATGGCTAATATAATATGCTCAAAGTCACTGATCATAAGAGAAATACAAGTGAAAGCATTGAGATTCTACCTTCCCACAAAAAGAGTGGTTATCATCAAAAAATCACATAATAATAAACGCTGGCTAGATTGCAGGGAAAAAGGAAGCTTCTTTATTTCTGGTAGGAATGCATATTAGTAAAAGCCCTGTAGAAATAACCTGGAGATTCCTCAAAAAACAAAAATTAAAAAGTAGAAATTCTGTTTGATCCAGCTCTTCTCGTTCTGGATATTTTCCCCTCATATTCCAGTGATACATGCATACCCATGTTTAAAGCAGCACAGTCTATGATAGCTAAATCATGGGAGCAGCCTACACACCCACCAGTAGATGAAGGTGGATAAAGAAGATGTGGTGTTTACGTACCGTGGAGTATTTCTTTGCCATAGAAAAGATAACCGAGTCATTTGTAGGAAAATGGATGCAATTTGACACCATAACGTTAAGTGAAGTAAATCAGACACAGAAGCTTAGATATCACATGGTTTATCTTATATGAGAAACCCAGATTGTAAATAAAGAGCAAAATGAAAGTCAGATAATAGGAGTTAGGGAGATAGATCTTTCTCAAATGGGAAAATGATCAAGAGATGGAGGAATGAGGAGAAAAGGGAAGGAAGAAAGTGAAAGGAAACGAAACCAGGAATTAAGATGTGTTATACACACATGCCAACTAAACACAAGGAATGTAAACATGATTTAGTCCTAACATGTACTAATAAAAAAATGATTACGGAGTGGAGTATGCTATTAATGGGAAAAATATTCATGTCTTTGAGGAAGAGAAGTAGGCTAGTAAAAGGAAGAAATATTCATGTATCTTCTTCGAATAGGAAGATATTTTCCAAGAATTCAACCATCACTTCTTTTTAATCTTTTTTACAGTTCTTTCCAGCCATCATGGCAACTGTCAACTCTCATGATGCTGGGATTTTGTCACTTCCTATGGAAATTAGATTATGATGAAGTTTGAGGTCTTTTAGAGGTCATCTGGGCTAGCATTTTGGATCTGGCTGGTTTCAGCTTATTATCAGGAACAGGAACATCTAAACTTCTCAACTCTGTTCTTAAATGTGAACACAGTTGGGGTGGGGTGAGAGACAAACTAGGCTGTGTAGATACTGTATAGGTGGCATTTTAACTTTACCTACATAATACAGCCTTGATTGGTAATTTATTCAGTTAGTTATTCTATGTTGGAAGTTTTTTTTTTTTTTTTTCTTCAGATCTTGTCCGCTTTTTTCCAACTTTTATTTTTGGTTTTGAGAAATTTTCGAGTATCATTTTCATTTATGAGTTACCATATTGCTTACTATTTTTCTCTCTGAGAGCTTTCTGTAAGTTTTCTGTTTTGTTGCTTTTGGTTTTATCTTTAGTATTACGAAGTTTTATGATGACATGGCTTTTCAGAAATATAAGCATTTTTATTTTACTTTTCTCACCTCTCTCAATTTGAAAACTTGTATTATTCAGTGATGAGGACTCTTGTTGTACTTCTTATTCAAACACCCTCTCTTCTTCTATTTTCATTCATATCCCTTTCTGACACTCCTAATTGATCTAGTTGTAGAAGTCGTGATCCACTAACTTTCTTTTTATGCCCCCCACCATTCTCTGTATCTCTATTAGTTTTTCTTCTCTCTGAGACAGTTATTAAATTATGCCTTCAACTCTTAATTGGATTTTTTTGTTTAAATTTTTAAACTGTATTAAAAAATAAACTGTATTTTTATTTTCTAAAAATAACAAAATATTGGAACAAACCTCTAGGCTTTGGCTATACTGGAAAAGCACAGTTGCACTAGAGAACATGAACTTTTTCTTTGAAAATTTAGATGTTGCTCCAAATCATCCCTTTGTTTTCTTCTCCTTACACTTTCCCTTTTAGAAACACTTGTTACTTTTATTTCAGAACATGTCAAAGGACCTTAATATGAGTATCAGTTTGGTTTTTGCTTGCTTTCTCCACAATAAACTTAAATCGTAGTTTTCTTGGATACTGTATGTCAGCTACCACTCATAATCTATCTTCTGGCTTCTAGATTTTATTTTTTATCTCTCTTTTTAAAATTTACTTACTAAGAGATATTTGTGATATATAATGACTACTTTCATTGTGAGAATTTGGTATATATATATATATATATGGTATATAAATTTGGTATATATATATTTGGTATATATATATATATATGTATGGTATATATATTTGGTATATATATATTTTGTATATATATATATATATATATATATATATATATATATATGGTGCATCTTAATTCTTTTGTTAATATCTCTTTCCCTTTCCCCTCTTTTTCCTCCCTTCATTTCCTGGTTCCCTTTCTATTTGCACTAGATCTCTTCCCTTGTTTTTTTTAAGCTATTTGTTATTTTGCTCTTTACTTTGTCAATACTTTGGATCTCCTCATGTGAGAGAAACCAAATGGTATTAAGCTTGTTTGTCTGATTTATTTCACTTAGCATTATGTTTTTAACTTGCATCATTTTCCCACAAATAGTTCAAATTCATCCTTCTTTAGAGCAGAACAGTACCCCTTTGTATATAAATACTACATTTACTTTATCCATTTGTCTGCTGATGAACATATAAACTGCTTTCAAAATTTAGCTACTACGAATTGCATTGTTATAAACATGGGTATGCATGGATTTCTGTGACATCAGGTCCTTAGCTCTTTTGGGATGATACCTACTAGTGAAATAGCTTATATGTTCTGTCTCTGTTCCTGTTAGCTTTGTCCTTGTGGGTTTTCTTCCCTATTTCTTTTAAATGTGATTTAAAATGTGGTAGAGATAGATTATGTATTTGATCTTTCTGTTTAACTAGAAATCCCTCAAAGTGGAAATAGCAGCATATTTTTGAGAAATCTGTGTTTCAGTGATTTTCCTTATTGTTCAAACACAAAACTCAACACCTTCAGTTTAAAAGAGGAGAAGTCTACTGTGGCCTGTGATATCAGTCCTTAGTCAGTTGACTCCAGAGAACAAGCAGCATGGCAGTAGGGCGCTGGAGAGGAAAGCTGTTCAACCCATAGCATCCAAGGAGCAGAGCGAGGAGGGTCCGTGGAGGGAAGTATGCCATTCCAGGTCACACGCCCAGTGGCTCGCTCCCGCGACCTGATCCCATTTCCTACCAGCACATTTAGCTGCTGCACTCATTGATGGATGAATCCACTGATGAGCATAGCACCTGCATGAGCCAATCATGTTTTACACACATGAGAATTTTGGAGATCTAAACCATAATACTGATGATTTTGTGAGTTCTGTTGATTGGCAATGTGAAGATAGTCTCATTTCTTAAAAAAGAAATTTCCATATAAGGAAATTCACAATCTTGAAGAATCATAAAAATCTTTAAATTACAGTCAAGGTGGTAGAAAATTTCAAGGCTAGAAAAGAGCTTCTTTTTCTTTTTATTTTATTTTTTTTGTATCTTCATACAATTTGTCTCAATAGTCACATATCACAACAATCTCTTATTTTCCAATTGCATTTATGAGCTTAGAGAAATTTCCATCATGTTTGATACACAAAATAGTAGTTTGGGTGGTGCAGTTAGCCACTTCCATATGATTTAGGACTAAGTTTAGAATGAATCTCAAAAAGACTAAAATTTTGATATATTTTGAAAATGTCTCAAAAAGTACCCTTCTGTAAGAAGCCTGAAAGTCAATGAGAGGCAAGTCTAGTGAATTTCTCTGATTTATTTCACTTAGCATTATGTTTTCAACATGCATCATTTTCCCACAAGCAGTTCAAATTCATCCTTCTTTCGAACAGAACAGTACCCCTTTGTGTATAAATACTACATTTACTTCTTCTTCTTTTTTTTTGTATCTTTATACATCAACCAACTAGACCACTGTGATGAAGCTAGTTGCTGTCATTCCCTTTGCTCTGATTACATTGTTAGGCTGTGATTTGAGATAAACATCTTTCACAAAGGTGGGGGTCTGTGAGACAAGGAAGTGCCAGAAGTTACTTGTCTGTGGCCATTTTTCTAGACTCCTGTGTTCCAGGTTCTTTCATTTATTCTCTGCCTTCTTTCCTCCTGAATCCAGAAAAAATTCTGGAGAATATTTATTTCAGTTGGTAACTATTAGCAAAATATTGGATTTGACTTCTAAATTGACCCCTATTTGCCATTATTTACCAAGAGAAAGACAAATAAGGTATGAAGTTTAACTAAATTTATGCAAATATAAAAGAACTTGTGTTTATCAGTTTTCTGTCACTGTAACAAAATACTTGAGATAAGGAAATTAAAAAAAGAAAACATGGTTTCAGAGGTCTTAGTCCATTGGCTCTGCTGTCCCTTGGCTTTGTGAGGCTTGTAGTAAGGCAAACACCATGGTGGGAGCATATGGCGGACCACAGCTGTTCATATAGTAGTCAGGTTGCAAAGAAAGAGTAAGTGCAGGGTCCTAATACCCCCTTAAAGGGAATCTACCCAATGACATAACTTCCTTCTATTAGATCTCATCTTCCAATGGCACCATTAGCTTGACACCAAGCTTTCAACACATGAGCCTTTGCAGTAACTGTAGAGTTAAACCATAGAAAGCTATTAAATTATAGGAAATTGGAAGCTGTTGACTATGTGACCACTGTAAAAAAAACTCAAATTTTCTTAGATCTTGCTTGATTTTTTAAAAATATATAGCTAGTAGGATACTGAAATCGTGAAGGACTTTCACATGACTTCTAAGGATAGCTTAAAAGTGGGAACCTTCCAGGTCACAATCTACATTCAGTGTGGTACATAGAAATTCCATAAATAATTATAGTGCATTAGCAGAGTTTCACAGTAGGTTTCAGAATTTGCTGCTAGGAAGAAAGCACACTCTAAGGTACCAACAGGTTTTAGGAACATCTCAGTGGTCAACAAGAGGCATAGAAGTCCAGATTAATTAGAGGATAAATAAATAGATCCAACTGAATATTTGATCAGACTAAAATCAGGTATATTTAATTCAACTACCAGTCTTTTAAACACAGAAAATTATCTTCTCATACTGATTTTAAGTAACTCAAACAACTACAAATTTCATAATGATGGTACATATTAAGTAATATCAACACTGATATTAGTATTACATTAGTATTAGTTAGCATTATTATTGATTACTAGTATTAGATTTCTTGTCACCTGGAAATTTGCTATCTCTAAAACCCTCTTTATTCCATACTGACAATCATAGCTGTGAAGGGTCTAGTCTTTCTTGATTTCTGCTTTCTCCTTTACCTCTTCTTCCTTCTTTTTGGGCTTTTTAATAGTTAATAATTATTAAGTATTTGCTTTCACCAATTACTGTCATCAAAGTTTGACAAGCTTTCTCTCAATCAGTCCTCATATTGAGCCTACAGTGCATGTAGCATTTTTATCTTCAGTTTATGTGTGAGTACCCAGAGAGTTGAGCATTGTTATACAACTGACCCAAATTCTCTAAAGCAGAGTGTAGTGAAACCTAGACTCATTACTGGAATTTTTATAATTTTATAATGTCAAAGCTAGTGTTCCCTGTGGCTATATCATCTAGTGTAATGACCATCATGTTTCTTCCTGGTCATTGCTATAAGAGATCTGGGAGAGGATGGTCTCTGCTCAGGCTGCTGCTTCCCTGGCCTGCTCCAGGCATGGCTCTTTCTATTCCTAAGCACTGTCAGAGTAGACTGTGGGCCCCTGAGGAAACTATTCCTGTGCTCAAAATCACAAGTCTCTGAGGTCTTTCACTGAGCCTTTGACTTCTAATTCTTTTCTTCTCCTCCAAGCCTCAGTCATCACAAAGAACTCCTCACAGAAAATCTTCCTGCCTTTCCTACCTTCATCAAAACCTAATGCTTTAATGAAAACAGACATCTCTAGTGCACAAGATCAGAAGAGCATGACCATTAAATTCTAATTCGGACACAGCTAGGGCATTGTTATTTTCATAGTGAATGGTTTCCCTACCTGTGTGAATCTCCCGCACAGTGGCCCTTCCCTGGAATGATGCAAAATCCAAAGTGACGGCTTGAGAATTTAGATGCCGCAGAACAAGTGAAACTATCAATGAAAGGAGAATTATCTCTCAGAAAGTAAATATCACTCTTTTAATGAATTTTTGATGAATATTTGATTAATTTTGGAAATGTTGGGGGAACTGAGCATAAATTTATTGCATTTTTGAAAAGATGAAATATTTCCGTAAGAAAATATTTTGGTTTTTTTAGCTGTATCTTTTTTCAGGTTTTTCTACAACATTTTTTCAGAATGATGATTGCTACCTTTTATCCCCACCAAAACTCATGCTGAAATTTAGTTGTCAATGTGACATTATTGAAAACTGGTAGGCTCTATCAGTTAATTAAGTTATAGTGGCTCTGCCCTCATAGAAGAATTACTGCCATTCCTATGAAAGAGGGTCATTTACTGAGAGTGGGTTACTATAAAATGAGTTCAGCACATTTTGCTAATTCTCTTACTTTTTTTTCTCACCATGTGGATCTTTCTTGCTATGCCCTTCTGTTTTTCCACCAAGCATAAAGCAGAACTTGGACCTTACAGAAGCAAAACAGGTATTGGTGCCATGTTGTTGGATTTCCGAATCGTGAGCTAAATAAACCTCTCTCCTTTGTAAATCACTCAGCTTTGAGTATTTTATTATAGCCATGCAAAGCAAAGACAGTGATGAAAAACCCAAACATTTAAAAAAAATGATGTAGGAAGAGCTTGCCTATTTAGGTTCAATGTGTCCTTGCCATGGGTAATCAGTGTCACAGCTACACTGATCTCACTACAATAACCCTGGCCATCAGCACCAGGCTGGGATCTGATAAGCTGTTCTTGTTCTTTATTCTCAAAGTGGTTTGTAGCTTTGGCTAAACAGACAGACTCTGTGAGTGAGGGAAGGAAGGAAGTGGCAGAGATGAGTTCTGATAACTATAAAATGATTGAATGAAGGGTAAAGGAATAAGGGCCAAGATATTAAGAAGAAAAATGTGTTGATGTAGAAATAGTTGTGTGATAACATGCAAGCGATTGCTGACCTGAGCACAAAATATTGTCATCAGATAATAAAATAAGACAAAAGAGATTCTGACATCTTTGCCAACTGTTATTTAATTTAAAAAAAGTATATCAGGACCAAGGATTCAAGCACCTGCCTGGCAAGTGCAAGGTCATGAATTTGATCCCTGGTACAAAAAAAAAAGTATCAATTTATCAGGAAAGAGTAAAAGTTGCTTGTTACATAATTTTAAGTAATTTATAATAATATTTTGTTTTATTTTACTTCCATTTTGATTGTTAAAGCAAAGAGATAAATGTTACATGTATTTTGTATTAGTCTGTACACCTCATTAATAAATATGATGGCTGAAAAGTTACTTATTAAATAAATGGATAAGCAATATAATTACTAGTTAGCATATAAAATACATAAGCATTATACAAAGGGCTTTTCTAACATTTAGACTTACTTGTCAATTTTACATCTGGGAAAGTATTTTTATGAAACACAGAGTATTATGATCCAGACCACAGTTATTAGGTGCTCTGTTATTGTAGGGGAACTTAGAAATAAGGGATGTTATTATTTATGCTAGTTTGTTTTCCTGTTTATGGGACACAATCCCTGACACCCACAATTTAAAAGAGGAGAGGGTTAATTCGGCTTATGATTTCAGGAGATTTAACTAATGGCTGGCTGGTTCTAAAGCAGGAACATCATGATGGAAGGTGTCTTGATTACTTTTTTCTCATTGCTGGGACAAAATACCCAACGCCCAAAATGAAGGAAGGAAAGGTTTATTTAGCTTAAAAATTTTGGAGGTTTCAAACCTAGTGCAGGTTTCTATGACTTGGAGAGGTGGCAAGGCAGGGTGGCATGATACAGGGCAACACTTCAAGGCAGCAGCAAGCAAAAACAACCAAAGCAAAAGGAGCAACACAAGCCTCTTCTCCTCCCTTATATTGTACACAGGCCACCCCCACCCCCAAGGCAGATGTAGCACTAACAGGATCTCCTTGCCCTCCTTTGCACAGGATGAGGATATTTACAAAGTAAGAACCCTGTCTCCCTGCTGAGTGGCTTAGTTAAATTTCTAAACTTCTCAAGTTGACACAATGAACAATACCCTAGAAGGATAACTGCTTGTTCTCTACACCCTAGGATGTAGAGCTGCTGAGGTACTTAGTTAAGCTTCTAGACTTTTCAAACTGACACAGCATATAAACCATTACAGAATTAAAGCATAAAGATGCTTTATTTCACAGCACCCAGGACACAGAACAGTAAACAGTGCCAGAGAGGAAGGGGTGAAAGACCAGATATTAACCCCAAGCTCATTTCTCTATGACTTACACAGACGCATGCAGAAGTGTGCTTTTCTAATCTCCTCAGCAGCTCTCAAACATTCAAATTGATAAACCATTTTAACTGTCACATTATTAGGTATCAAGTCTAAATTCTTAGGGAAAATTTCATCATTATATAGATAATAAATAATTAAAGATTGAAGCTACAGTAAGTGTTTAAATGTTGCTCTTCATTGTTTTCAACTGGAAAAGGAACCATACAGTGTGGAACCTAAGCACAAAAAACCAGTGGAAAATTTTTGTATAAAATTAGCATTTTAAAATTAAGATTTTTTAAAATAAAAATCTTGTGTATATAGAAGTACATAACAACTTGTTTATGATATTTGGAGGTAGCATTGAAACAAAACCTTATAAAACAGTTTTGCTTCTTCTCAAATGCTGATGAAAATCTAGGAATTTTGTAGATCAAAATAAATTAATAGAGTGAGGAGATTCAAAATGGAACTCAGGATCATAGATCTGAGAGTCAGATGATTTGGGTTTCAGTCCATGCTCCAGACATCTTCTACCAGCTCTGTGACCTTGCACTCCTTGGAGATAAAAATACCTACCTCCTCAGGGTGATATCAGAGTAAATAGCATCATGGTAAGCTCTTAGTGTAGAGCTTTGTATATAGTAGAAATTCCATAGTTAATCACTATTATTTTTCTGGGGAAAAAAGTAACAAGAAACATTGAGAAAAATTTTCAGGTTGACTGGGCACTAGATAGGCAAGGTTATAATGGCACAATTATCTGTAGAAGAATTGCTTGGTAGGATGCACCTTTAAGTGCACTTTACATAAACAGTAAAGTCTGCCTCAAATAATAATTTTAGATTTCAAATAAACAATATGTTAATCAAGCTGTTTTTATTCAAGCAGAACCATGTTGTCAACATAATGTAATTTTTGCATTGTTGAGACTGCTTTGACCATTAAGGCAGGGACGAAGTCCCCCAGAAGTGGCCTCAGGTTACTTACGTGTGTACTGAAAACTAAGGGAGTGAGAAATATCCTAGCTTGATGATATTTAAAATATAAAATTGAAGCGATTATTGTGCATTTCTCTCAAAGTGGTGTGATCAAGGTTTAAGGGAGTGTTTGAAACCTACCTGATGTAACACCCTACTGCAAAAGTATGACTTTTCTCCTGTATCAAGGTCAAAATGTCTTCGATGGAAATATACATCTTTAAAACGATAGTGAAAGAAAAAATAATTCCACGACAGGTTAAGGACTGTTGTTGCCATACCAGTGCTGGGGCAGGTTTGTATGACTTGGAGAGGTGGCAAGTCCAGGGGTCACAAGGTTGGCCTGGGCTGTAGATGATGAGAATAGACAGGAAGGTAGGACTGTGATTGTTGCTCCTCTCTGGAGAGTGGGTTGTACCCATCAAATCCTTGCCTTTGCTCCTTTTAAATTTCTTCATGTTTCCTGTTTATGGAAGAAGCTATTACAACAGAATCACTCAGGCTCCTGAATCTGCGGGAATGAGACCTAGAACATGGGAGGAAGGGAGGTAGAGGCTGTGGAAAGCAAAGGCTAAGAGCCAGACCCCAAGGAAAGATGTGCCCAGGTACTTGGCAGGGCCCTGTTCTGATACGATGACCATACTTAGTTGACATTTAGGCAAGTTACCACCATACTTTACCACTCATAAGTTCTCATTTGAAAATTCTATTTTGATACATACTGAACTAGTGAATTCATCATTCAGGTTTTAATCAAAAGAATGTTGAAAGCTACATTAATGACTATGTTAGAAGCTTTGTTGTAGGAGTTTGAGTGTATGCCGTTGTGGAGCTGGTTAGTCAGTCTCTGTAGGGCTGTTGTCTTCACATTGGATGGTGGAGTTTGCAGTCATGAGACGAGTGGCCTTAGCTGAATTAGGTGTCTAACTGAATTAGTATGAACCTGATCCACACTGATGTTTCAGGATTATGCAAAATAAAGTTCATCTGGATGACTGAGGTTATGTTCATATTTTCAGGTGATCACAACAAATTAATTTCTTTAGTTTTTTTTTTTAAGAATTAGCCTGAAGCAGTGTTTCATGGACTCCTATTTTTAGTACTTACTAAGTGTGGTCTGACAAGCTCTAAAAATCACTTCGTTCCTATTTTTTCATCAGAACTGCATATCTATCATATATATCATATGTATATTATATATCATATACAGATTGCTTTGGCTGGAAGAATTTATTGAGTAATTCACTAACTCAGTGAAAATCTATTGAGAATTTGTTATATACCAGGAACATTTTGCCCCTGAACACCCACTGCCACCACTGGAAGGCTTGCTTCCTACAGGCAGCCAGTGCGGGCAGGGAGACACAGCCAGATCCGCCCTGTGTGTCCACAGGCTGCCCTTGGAGACCCTTGCTTCCTTAGGGCAGCCAGCGCTCAGCAGAACAGTCAGACAAACACACCCCTGCGTTCCTGCCACCATGGGCGAAGTCCCAGTGTAGACATGCAGACAAAGAGCAGAAGCAGCCCCACCCCCACACACCCCTGGCCATCAGGAAAGCCTCAGTGTAGCTTCATGAGTCTGTAAGTTCTTCTAAAGACATCTCATTTCGTGCAGAATAGGAATTAAACATAGCACTACAATATTCAAGCACACTGGCCTCCCTAACTTGTTTCCCAGAACTCTCTGCCCCCTCTCTCTGCTCCAAAAGCTCTAGATTCTACTCTGTCCCTTAGACACAACAAGGCCACTCTCCCATCTTATTCTTCACAGTTACTATTCTATCTTTTGAAGAAAAGTCTTCTTTGAATTATATAACTTTTTGTACCACTTAATTGGGTATTCACTCAAATACTACTTCTTGGCCTCTGTGACAAGCAACCTCCAAGATAATCTCCACAGAGTCCAATTTCCCAGTATTTGTCACCTTGTAGCAATAAAAAAACAATAATATTGAGGGGATGTCACTTGCATGATTAGGTTATAAAGATGGTCACTTCCATTTTGTTAGCAGACTCTTTCTTGCTGGCTTTAATGAAATATGCTGCCACTCTGGAGAGGCTTATGAGGCAAGGACCAGAGCTTGGCCCCTGGCCAACAGTGACTGTGGACCTGGGGCTCTCCATCCAACAGTCGTGAGGAGCTGAATATAGTCAACAGACACATAAGGAGCTTGGCAGTAGATCTTCTCTTCTGGAGATGACCCTTCAGATGAGACCCCAGTGCTTACCAAACCTTGTCAGAGATCCTGAAGCTAATCTAAGATCGGAATCTTGGCAAGGACCCTCGCTTGACCCCTGGCCAACAGTCACTGTGGGCCTGAGGTTCTCTGTACAACAGTATTGAGGAGCTGAATCTGGTCAACAGGCACGTGAGGAGCTCTGGGACAATTAATGCCCTTTAAGCTACTAACTTTGGGGTAATTTTTACTTATCTGTAGATTGCTAATACAGCCCCCTTGCCTATCTTTTATAAACTAGCTCCCCCATATAGCTTCTGTATTCAGTCCTGCTTGGTTTTGTTTCTTCTTAATGTATGCTACCAGCTAATATTATAGAAATAAAATAATATTCTACATATAATATTCTAGTTAGTTATAATATTCTAGTTAGTTATAGTATTCTAGTTAGTTGAATATATATAATCTTGACTAACTAGAATATTGCTCACTTTTGTCCATTTTCCTACGTCAATTGTGCAGAAATATTCTTTTTTTATTATTTTATTCTAAAGAGAATAAAGCAAAACAAAACAAAGCAGACTAAACCAATCAAAACAAAAGAATGAAAGCATTACAAGACTTCAAAACAATATAAAATCAACAATGGCTACCATATTGTGTCTTGTTTTATTCAAAATAGCTGTCCATACTATCACACATAATAAAATCAAATAAAACAGAACAAAACCAATCAAAACAAAAGAATGAAAGCATTACAGGACTTCAAAACAAGATGATAGGAAAAATCAACAACCCTGCAGAGCAACCACCAGTAGCAGTAACCTCTCTCTAGGACCATGAGAATTGGCTCAATTCACAAAGAGTTTAGCTCATTTTCTTAGGTGGCTGCTCTACATTCCTTAGACACTAGGCCTAATTTGAGAGGCAAAGTTCCAGCTTCTGTTGTCATTGATTAAAGTTGTATGATAGCAACAACAGGTGGCTCAGACTGTGGTTGAGCAGGCAGCTGGAATGAGTACCCTGGAAGTAATTATGTTAGACTTCCCATGGTGAAGCATTTCTGGGCAATGCAGCAAAGTTAGAGCCTCCTCGTTAATGAAGGGTCAGCTTACTAAGACCAGTGACAGCCTGAGCTAAACTGTCATTTGAAACACCATGTAGTATAGCTAGACCTCAGGTAAATCTATCTATTTCTAGGCATGGAAATAAGCTACTGTTATCACTAGTTGAGATTCATGTTCCTTGCAATCCTTGCTAATTTACCTGATTCATAAATTTTCAAAAACATCAAAATAACAAAATAATTTCTAGTAACTATCAAAGTGTACTTTTAATCTCCTTGGAAGACTACATTTACAGTTTTTTTCCTTTTATTTATCATAGGCCATCAGTTTTATTATTGTCAGCATATATATTATGTTGTCATTGGTTATTCTATAAATTTCATCAATTCTCCACTTGAGGGGGATGTTTTGGTTCTCAGTCCACCCTGTCCGTAGTTATGATTTTTACTTTTGTTTTTGCTTTGGGATTCAGACAATTGATTGAATTGTTTTATTTCTCTTGAAATAATTTGGTCACAAAATGTTCATACATTTCTACATAGAATCCTTGACACGTGCTTTCAGACACCTGCTATACATGACAGTTGATATTGACAAGATAATTTTTTTGCATATTAAATAGAACTTATGTCAAATTTTAGACAACTTTAAAGGTAGAAGCATCCTAAAAAGTTGTCCTAGGTTTTAGAGATACAGCTCAGGTGTAGAGCACTCATCTAGCACACATAGACCCTGGGTTTGATTCTCAGCACTGAAAACTAAGTCTTCTAAAAAATCAGTTACTTAATGACAAAGTGTAGTTTTGACAGTTCTCTGTATTTTAGATTTGGTCTTTTATTCTTGGACTTGCTGTTGACTACTACCTTTAAATTTATATTATGATTTTTCTGATATTATAGAATGAGATAATCATACCTTAATTCTCCCTTATCTTCCACCTCTTCTATCGTCCACCCTACTCCTAGTTGCCAAGAAATATTAGGTGGTAAAATAAGAGGGATGGTGTGATCCCACAGCAAGTTCCTATGTATCTATCTGTCATTCCCAGTGGTATCATTGCCCCATTGCACCTCTAGTGTGTTTTTTTAGACTGAATACTTTAATTGTTGCTGAGTCTCTTCTTTTCTTCATCCAATCAGCATGTTATAATGATTGTTTCTTTTAAAAGTCTCTGATGTCCTCCTTTCCCTCCATTCCTGCTGCCATTCCTCTGGTAGGAGGCCTATTCACTATGTGTCTTAAATAGTCTGACAGCTTCTTATTCATTTAGCAGCACATTGGTGAATGCTTTCTTGTCAGGCCCAGTCTCTACCCTGGGGATACAAATATGAAAAGATGGCACATGTTCAGGAAGGGTTCTTAGTCTAGGGGGAAGACAAAATGGGAACAGAAAAAAGCACAGTGCAATTTGGATGAATGCTGTAATTAAGGCAGGAACAAGTGCATTAGAAAGTGCATTGAGTCACTTTTCTTGTTGCTGGGACAAAATACCTGATACTTGCAAATGAAAGGAGGAGAGGTTTACTTTGGCTCACATTTTTAGTCCATAGTCTCTGGCTCCAGAAAAGGCCTGGGTGGAGGAAAGCTGTTCATATAGCAGCCAGGAAGCAGAGAGAAGGCAGGAGCCAAGGGAGGGAGATAAACTCTGCCATATGACACCATCACAGTCACTTCTGATCAGTCCCTGCCTCCTTAATCACAACACCTATACCATCCCATACTGCAATCACCTTTTGAAAGCTTTGCCTATAAGCACACAAGGCTTTGGGGGACATCTAGATACAAGCCTTAACAGAAGCTCTGAAGAAGTGATTCATACTCTTACCAATTGAATTTGTATGTCGTATACAAATTTTAACATGAGTCTTGTCAAAGGTCCAAAGTTTTGCCTTCTGATTGCTCTGCTGTCTTCAATTTTTGGCCTGTCTATTTGCTTTTACATTGGATTTTTCTCACAGGCGATTTTAATCATAAAACTTACAAGTTGCCCATGACCTTCCTATACCACGCAGATTTAAATCTAAGCGTTAATAGGAGAGTTCACACCAGTTACTCGTATCCAGTCCTAAATCTCCTTCTTCTCCTTGTTCACCGACTATAGTTCTCATTCAGTGCAGAAAATGTTCCCCCTTTCATTTTTCCACTCATTTTCCAATGACCTGATCCAGAGCTTCCTTCTTGATTCATTCTTTCGCAATGAATCTACTTGTTCAGTCCTGTGGAAGCGCAACTGTACCTCCTCGTATAACTCTCTCTTTGACTTCTCCACTACAGTGAAAACTACATTCTTTCCAAAGAGGATGCCTGTCTTGCAGCCTCTTTGGAAGCGGATTTCTGTCTTTCCTCCACACCTGAGGCCCACAGCACAGGCAGGGCCAGGACAGCAGAAGAGGGGTCCAGCTTCCTGCCTATTTCTACCACCAGATCTTCATTCTTTTCATAAAATCTTCTTTTTGAGGAAATGGATACCTACGCACAGCCATTTCCTTCCTTATTGCCTTCCTTTTCACTGCTATATATGCACACACACACATATATATATATTATGTACATATATATGTATATATACATATATGTAATTATCTCTCTTCCATGCATTTTGAGAACTTTACTGTTTTAACAGCACTGCTCACTGCTGTAAGGAAGGTTTAAATTGTTGTAACAAATGAATTGCTAAATATATGGTCTAAATGATTTTAAGTTCATTTCTAATGCATAAATACCCAAGCAGCTTGAAGAGCAAAAGTAATTGGGAAGGGAAAAGGGGGAAAGAGGGAAGGGAAAAGGAAAAGATATAAGTCTGTTTATATGTATATGTAAGATAACTAAAATGAACATACTTCTGAATGTACTAGTTTTTGAGAAAGAACGGTTAATACTCATATGATTAGATCAATTTTACATGTCTATATCTGTTAATGTAAACAACCATTTTGAAGATAACGATATGCAATATTGCAAACATTGTCAAGTTTCTATCATTCTGTTTTGTAAACCTATAATGTTACTGTTGTGCATTTACTCTAGTCGTTTGTCTCTTTTGCTTTTTGTCTTTCTTATATGTGTCTTTTTTTTTCTCTTAAATAAAAGAAAAAAGAAAAAAAATCCAAGCAGTTGGACTGGAGCTGAGACAAGACTTGATAGAAGTGAACACCAGAGTCTAATTCCCTCCTAGCTGGACAGACAGCGTGCAACTTCCACTCTCATTTTTCCCACACATCTGAACAAGGCGATGAGAAAGCAAGAAAGACCGTGTGCTCCCTCCCGTTATATCAGTAGAAAGTTAACCTTATACAAGATCTGGCCAGCTCAGGGACCGTCCCTCCAGATTCACATTTTAATATAAACTGAAGTCATTTGATCCAGTCATTTGTTCAAGACCCTTTGCTTTTCTTTTGTTTGCCTGCTACTTTTACAATCTTATTAGTGCATGTTTGCAGTACATAGTGATGAACTCATCATGTGGCGTTGGTGTGTATACATGACATATATGAATTATTTGACATTTCTCTCCCCTCTCTCCACTTTCCCTCAGAGTTAAAGACATCATACTACAGTGATACATGCATATCCATGTTTATAGCAGCATAACTCATAATAGCTCAATCTTGGAAATGGTCTACATGTCCACAGACAGATAGAGAAAAATTGGTATTTATACAATTGCACACTACTGTGCCATAAAGGAATGTAAATTTGGGCCATTTGCAGGAAAATAAATGTACCTTGAAATAGCAATGCTAAGTGAAATAAATTATATACAAAATGTTAAATATCATATGGTTTCTCTTATATGAGAAACCCAAAGTATAATAATTAAAAGAGAAAAATAAAAAATAGATAATTGGAAACAAGAACATAGATCCTTTTCAAGACATTTTGGGTGGGCTTGAGTGCCTATCTTGCTCTTTTCAGAAAGGCACAATGTATGACCAATAAATCTTTACACATTGTGAGTGTGTGTCTGTGGGAGAGAGAGAGGTAGTCCTTACATCTGAATCAATTTTACACTCCCCTGAGCAACTGCAATTTCTCCATTTTTAAAAAGCATTGAGTGATACAAGATAGCTGCTTGAGCTCCTGCCATCACATTCATATTCCAGACAATAGCAAAATGAAGATAAAAAGAGATGCTTACACAATTTCTCTTTCAGAGTATGACCAGTTGCATACTATTTATATTCCATTAGCCAGAACATAGAAGTATAGTCAACTATCAGGTAACATAGTTTTCATCTGGGTTGGCATGCTAAATAATCTATAGCTATAGAAGAAAGGTAGAATGGATATTAGTAAATAACTAGCAATCTTTCCTACACTTATTTAGCTGCTTGACTGAAGGCAAATTACTTAGTTATTACAAAATAAAGAAATAATAAGAAAATAGTATTTCTTTAAGGCCACTAAAACAGTGGAAAAATTAGGTTAATGTTGCTAGCCTACCTCCTGGGATACCACAAGCATATTATACATAGTAAATGTGCTATTAAAAATCAGCACCTCCTGAGAACTCACCATGTTGGGTCTGAGAGGATCCAACCAGAAGACAACTAGCCAACCTTCCTGGTAAGCAGAGTGGATTCCAGGAAGAGAAAGATCAGTGCCTTCCAAGAACCCACCATACTAGGTCAAGGAGGATCCAACCAGAAGACAACAAGCCAGCCCTCCTGGTAAGCAGCACAACAGGTTCCAGGAAGAGAAAAATCAGCACCTCCCATAAGCCTACCAGTGCGTGGGCTGAGAATCAACCCCTCCACACATACACTGGTTAGCAACCTGCTGGTTTGGAGGACTGGCTAAGTTGATAGCAACTAAGGTACATAAAGCGAGTAAATGCTTGTATCATTTGGTTGATTTTGCAGATCTGGCCAGCAGTCTGAGCATCTCTTGGGAAGATGACAGTATGCAATGTAGCAAATATGGGGGATTCCCTTCTATCTTGCCTTTGAGGCCCAGTATTGTTCTCCCTGTTTTGCTTTGTTCTGACTAATTGTTTTGGCTTATTCAATATTCTGTTTTGATTGGTTTTATTCTGTTTTGTCTTTGGTTTGATTTTGTTATACCTGATGGAATGGACAACTATTGTGAAGATAACAAGATATACTATAGTAGCTATTGTTTTCCTAGTATCCTGCTTTGAAGTTCTGTACCAATTCTACTGCTTTGTTTTGATTGACTTTGTTCTGTTTTGTTTTGTTGGATTTTACTATCTTTAAAATAAAATTTAAAAATAAAATATTATTTATATTCATAATAATAATTATATTTGTCCCTTCCACAAATTCTATTATCGTAGAAAAACAGTGTCCATATAGTAAATGGATAATTCAACTATTTATTCTTTTGTGGATCTGCATGCTAAGTACCTTCACATCCATTCTATTCGATAGATCAAATATCATCGTCATGCTGTTTTCCTCCTTATCTAGCTTATATAGCTTATATAGCTTATAATATAGTAATTGCTACCTCCAAGAGCCACTCATCTCAACCAAATTTTGCTATTCTTTTTCTCCACTCTCCCATTTTCTGTTCCTTTGTCCCTTTCTTCTTTCTTCTTCTTATCCTTCCACTCCCTCTTCCTTCTGACTTTCCTAGTTATCACTGTTTGGCTCTGCTCCTCATGTTCCTTCATCCATGCCACTTGCTCATTTTCTCTCAAGAAGCACAACCACATACTCACTGCTCTATTTCTTCACTGTGATCAATAGATAGCCATATTATTTTAAGAAATACAGAAGCCACTAGGAAGTAATTGCTTCCTACTCACTCTCTCCTGCTCCCAAACCAGTGAAAATCTGTTTTTCTTTTCCCACCTTTACCTCATTTCTCCTCAGACACTTGCTCGTTGGAGGGGACAGTTTGTTTCCCATATGTTTAACCATTTTATACCCAACATCTTTTTTTTTTCTGAGAAGATGCATTAATTTTTCATAGTTGTGTAACAAATTGTCTCCAAACTCAGTGGTTTCGACAAGAAATCATTGTATTATCTCAATTTATAAATTTACACACTGTTGATGTTTTCTTGGAAGGCTTCAATTAAGAGAAAGCATTGCTGCCTCCGCTGAGACTCAGGCATAATCTTTCACATTCTCTCATATGTCAGGGAGGTCTTAGGTCCTTAGGGTCTCAGTTCTGGCCACCCAGGCTTTCTGGAGGAGGGCTCTCAATATGGCAGATGGTTTCCTCCAAAGCATGTTGGGGGAGGAATCTGGAGAGAACAAGGAAGGTAGAAGTTACAGTCTTGCAATGTAATATGAGAATTTTCATTCCATCACTTTGGCTATATTCTAGTTATTGGAAAGCAGTTACTAAGTGATTCTGCTCAGTGTTTAGCCCAAAGGCAGGAGGATTGCACAGGGCATAGATGCAGAGAAGTGGGGATCACTTGGAGCCACTTACAGAGCTGCATACTATAGGGTCACCCATACTTCCTTCTTGATCAAGCTTTCTGCAAGTGTGATCCAAATCCAGTGCTTCTAATTCTTCTTTATTCTACTGACGTCTTGCTTCTGTCCCTAGGAGTGATCTTGTGTGA
The DNA here is from genome assembly GCA_004363535.1 of Dasyprocta punctata. Lineage (NCBI taxonomy): Eukaryota > Metazoa > Chordata > Mammalia > Rodentia > Dasyproctidae > Dasyprocta > Dasyprocta punctata. The sequence continues at coordinate 33,162 of RJWM01001603.1, read as the reverse complement.
CTCCTATACTCCTCTAAAGTCAGCAGTGGCTTCCTAATTTCCAGTATTTCGTCTTCAATTACTCTAATTCTTTGCAGAATCTAAAACTTGGAATAACAGATTACTGCTCGCTTTTTAAATCTCTTTTAGTAGTCCTGATGTTTTTCTCTTTTTGTTCACTCATCCTTTAATCTCTTCTTTAGTTATTATTATTATAAATCTGTCATGGGTTTGTTCTTGTTCCTCTTGTTTCCACTCTTCCTACTCTTGCTGAGAAATCTTGATTACATCCTTGCTTTTGGCTGTCCTAGGCAGGCTGATGATTCTCCCCCAAGATACCTATGTCCTAATGAACTGGCAATGGATCATCCCATATTTGACACTGCAAATCCAGTATGTCCTACACACCCAAAACTTTTTGCCACTGCCCTCCTTTTCCTGAGTATTTTCTCTTGATAACTGCTTTGTCATTCATCAATGCAGCTATAATTCTCAGAGCTGGCCTAAGCTCTCTCTCTCTCTTTCTCTCTCTCTGTCATGTGTCACAACAAACCGCTACTTAAATCATCTCCCTCCTCTCTCTCTCCACTGCTGCTCTTTCTTGTTCAGTCCCTCATCATTGCTCTTGCAGGTTATTAAACTATTTCTCTGTCTTCTAACTTCTCCCCTTCAATCTATCCTGGCACAACTTTCAAAGAGATCATTCTAAGATACAAATACGGTCATATTATTGACCTATTTAAAAAATCCTCCAGTTTCCCTCACACTATGAATAAAATGTAAATCCGTGGAAAATAGTGTTTTGGTCTCTGTCTTATTCTCTTGCTTTTCCTCCCCAGTTTACAGGAGTGTAAGCTCACCACTCTCCAACCACACTTAGCTATCGTACTTGTGTTCTCTTGCCTCTCTTTTCGGGAACATGCAATTCCCCTTGTAGGCACTGATCTTTTCCTGTGTGACTTATTAAGATCTACTTTTTCCTTTTGTCTTGAGACCTATTTTAAAAGTCACTTCCAAGCCTCCTTCTTTGAGATCTATCCTCTGTCACAATCATTTTACTTCCCTTTTTTATGCTCCAACTATGCAAATTCATATTATAGTACTTGTCCCAGTAAACTGTAAACATAGATTGCTTGCTGTTTTACCTAGAAGAAAGTGGCATGTGAACCTTTTCTTGGTATGTACAGATGTTTCACCTCTAAACTTTCAACAATGCTTGGTTCATAGGAAGCATTAAGGAACTACTTGATGAGTAAATAAACACACATTCAAGACCCTCAAACCAAGCTGGCATTCCCCATCCACTCATCATCCTCTTCCCTGACTTCTAATTTTTTCTTGCCTCACACAACAGCCAGCTGCAATCTATCAACCAATCAAGGAGTAAAAGCTACTCTGTCAAATAGGAACAAGAAAAAAGTTACTATGTTTAATCAAGTTGGAGATTTGACAGCAGTGGTTTTCCAGTTCTTGTTTTTAATATATACGAGGCACAAAAGAAACTAGAGACGAGAATTCTTTGTTTGGGTAACAAAATCTGATTAAGCGAGAATATATGTGTGTGTATATATATATATATATATATATATATATATATCAATCAGCACAGGTAGTAAGTCATCAATCAGTGCATGCTAGAGATAAGTTGCACGCTCTCCAAGAGCAAGCAGACACCAGTACCAGTGCTGGTCAGCAATCTTGGAAGGCCACAGAGATGCAGTGCCACCAGGGAGCTGGTGGCTGAGGCACTGACAGTTGGGTCTGGCAGCCGAAGCCTGGGTGCCTGCTGTGTGTAGGTGAGAGTAAGGGCAATGAGATCAGTCTGATTCTGATAGTGTTAGAGGATCATCACCAACAATGAACCGAATATTACTTTTCCAATTTGATTTGAACATGTAGCAAAAGAAAAACTATTAAGTTTATGGACAGAAATGAATATGCTCTAAATTCTATAGAAATGTAATCTTTGGCAGCAAGGTGAGGAGACCAAGTATATGGACACACTTATGGTTGTATTTACTGTCAGTTTTGAGGAAAACTTATAAATATGACTCATAATTTAAGATGGAATGAGGAAAGCTGTAACTGGAACAAATGCTTTTTAGTCAACAATATCTAGAAAATAACTATTGGAAAATTAGCACCAATTCAACTCTAACCATTGGTGCTCATGTATATGAAAATATTTACATCTATATTTTATTCTCAATTTCTTTAATTATCTCATTTGTTGTTGTAAAATATTTACAATGATACTTTCAAAATACCACAGTACACACACATGCACAGCTAAGTGTATGACAACAGAATGCTATTAAAGTGTGAAAAAAACAATTTCTTAAAGTCATAGCATTTTGTCCTTGCTATCTTATGTTTATATTTTGTTTGCTAGTAAGTTAGTCTATATTAGTTTTAAAATTATCCTCTTTCATATGTTTACATTTCTATATCCTACAAAGTTTCCTCCTACTTGACATCACACTTATAAAGTGAATCATTTTTAATAATGCATATATCTGTTAACTTATCTATTTTTAAATTACTGGTAATGTATTTCTTCCCTCACCAATTCCTTCTGCCTAATAGAGGAAAACTGAGTTAATTTGCATGACATTTTTAAAAATAACAATTTAGAAATTAGTAAAAGTTTTCTTCCTTATCCATTATTAACTTATTTTTCTCATAGCCATGTTTTTAGATAATGGTTTAGTAAAGAATGTGTAATATTCTCTAAATGTACAAGCATGCTATGCCTGTAGACGTCAGAGCTTATTTCTTACCCTCAAATGCCTTATAGCACTTCACTTATGCATTAAATATATTTGCTGCATTCATGCTGAACATAGTTACAAAAGACATGAGAGGAAATTTTAATGTTTATACATAATACAGAGTGCCTGCCTCTTTGCTTTCATTTAAGTGACAAAGTGCCAGGAATTACTTTTTTAAAATAGCAACCTCAGATTGCCATTCTTTGAATACAACTCTCTATAACGTTGTTTTCATTTTTCAATTGAGTTTCTGTTGAGCTGAATTTTATGGCACTAATTACTGACTTGCCTGAGTGGGATTCATATTTTAAAAGCCTAAGTACATATCTGACAAGCCAGATGCATTAATCTAGGGTTTTACTTCTCTTAAGCCATAAGTCTAGGTAGGAACCTCTAAACATTGATTTCCACTCTCGGTCTGGGGTTGATGAAAGGTGTGAATAGTTTCCTGCAAATGTAAATAGTCAATTAACTTTTATAACTACTCTTCAATTAAAATAAAAACAGAATTCTCTGAGGAGAAGTCAAACCAGAAAGATCACTTCACTGTAAATAGGCCCATCAATTTTATAGGAAACAAACCTCCAGCACCTAGTACTCCTTTTCATTTATATTGATTTATTTATTCAACAAATATTTACTGAGTACATATGATGTCCAGGGCATATAGAAATGTGTTTTATACACACAATGACGTGTCTTACTTTTGTCAACAGTGCAAGTGAAACAAGACAAGTATTTAGTACAGCTACTAGTACTACTAGTACTAGTAACAGCTACCACTATCTGTGGAACACTGTTTTAAATCCTCATGGTCCAGATTGCTTTCTATTTGATCAATGAATGATTATAATGGATTTCAACTGTACACTAAAAACTGTGACAGTTTTCTATTATTTCATATGAATTATGGTGACAATATAACATGCTTTGTGTCTTAGTTACTTTTTACTGGTTGCTGAGACAAAATACCTGACACCCAAAATTAGGGAAGGAAAGGTTCATTTCTTACAGTTTATCAGGAGTTTCAGTCCTTACTTAGTTGGCTCCAAGTCAGCATGGTGTGGCACAGCTGCTGTTCATGGCAGCCGTAAGCTGCAAGGTGCGCTGGCAAGAGAGAGAGAGAGAGAGAGAGAGAGAGAGAGGGTGGAAGTGCGGAAGCACAAGAGGAAGACCCGCCTTCCCTTACACTGTATCTCAGCTCCACACCTGGGCATGTGCAGCACTCACATTGCCAATCCCAGCGCTAGACAACAAACTGAACACAAGCACTAGACTCAGCCCCATCAAAAGTATGAGGACTTGGGGGGACATAGCATACCCAATGCACTTTGGTTCCCTCCGTTCTCTCTTACCCTTCTTTGCTCACTCCTGCTCCTCCCCACCCCCTTCTTGCCTCACAGTGTCCCTTCTACTTTCATGTGTTTTTCTTTTCTAGATTCCACATATGAGGAGTGGGGTTGAAACTGCTTTCATGAAACTGATAGATGTGGCTATATAAATGTAATAAAAATACTGTAAATGTTTCCTTTTTTATCAAGAAGAAATATCTTTAAGAGCAGTGATAAGGCAAGAGGAGTGAGAAATATATAGAAGAAACTAAAGTAAGTTTATTTTCTCTCAAAGTCCAAAGACAATGAAAGGGGAAAAAAAACAAAATTAAATCAGCATTTGCTGTCTGCCACTTACCTTAAGACTGGATGCATTGTTGAAAGCAGGGAGATAAGAAAAGTGAAAAAAACAAACAAAAAACAAACAAACAAAAAAACATTAAAAAGAAAGACAGCGCTGAATTCCAACCTGCTCTTATTTGTGTTATGTGTTTACTTTGAATAATTTTAGATTTTTCTTTGTGTTAGTTACATTTCTTTTTCCTGTTTAGTTTCCTATTAGATGGTTACTCAATCATCTCTAGATTCTCTTTCAAAAGTGAAAATGCCAACACATTTAAAGCCATGTAGAGTGTTTCCACCACAACTCACCCTGCAAACCTCTAGAAATTTCTATTTAACTCAAACGTTCTGAAATCTCATACTGATGGAATAAAGTGTGAACTGTTTTCAAACCAGTTTCCTGGGTACTTTGGTAAGCTCATTCAATTCAGAATATCATGTATTGCATTGTGAATGCTATGTTGGGGCTATTGATTATTAATTTATTTGACAATTACTCTCTTGAACTTTGTTTATTTTTCTCCTGTGGAATATTTTATTTATATACTGTCCTTGTTATACCGCTCCTATATATATATATATATTTTTTTTTTTTTTACCTTCTCTTTTCTATTGCTGTCTTTTGTTCTAGGTCTTGGAGTTTATATTTCAACATTTTTTTTACTGGGTTTCATATTTGTGATATCATAGTTTTGGTATTGTGCCTTTAATATTCTGCAGTTTATTTTTGTTCTCTGAATTTCCCTTAATAGGGTTTGTATAAATAGCATTTAGAGGAATAATAATAACACTTTTTTTTTTTTTTTTTTTTTTTTTTTTTTTTTTTTTTTTTTTTTTTTTTTTTTTTTTTTTTTTTTTTTTTTTTTTTTTTTTTTTTTTTTTTTTTTTTTTTTTTTTTTTTTTTTTTTTTTTTTTTTTTTTTTTTTTTTTTTTTTTTTTTTTTTTTTTTTT